>JAQQSO010007267.1:0-10742 GCA_028658305.1 Pachyuromys duprasi | reverse complement strand
GGAGCTGTTTGTGCTTTAAGGCTGTACTTCAGTCTGAATCTGTCAATCTCTTGTGTCAGGAGTATTCTTCAAGAAGATCAGGGATTTCCGGTGGTTTGTGGTGTGTGTTTTGTCTCAGTTGAACTCTGTTGTGGGCTCTGTGTGCCCAGCTTCGTGCTAGAAGCTATGAGCACTACAGACTCGTCACCCCTCTGGTCTGGAGTCTTTACTCCTCACTTTGTGCTAGAGTCTGAGTGTCCAGGTTTGAGATGACAGCTGGGGACTGTGCACTCCGCCCTGGGTTTGCTGCTAAGGGCTCTCCCCTGGAATGGAGATTTGGTGCCTCCTTCTGTGCCAGGGGCTCTGCACCACAGTCTGAGATGCTATTTGGGGCACACACAGTGGGTTTGGGTTTGTGTGCATCCGCTGTATGCAGGCCTGTCTGAAATGGTGCCAGAGGCCTTCTCTGTTTGGCCTGTGGACAGACACCCGAACTGGGGTTTTTGCTGGCGGATGTGTGCAGCTTTCGCCCTCAGTGTGCGGTCTGGTCCAGATGGCCCCACGATCCTCTCAGCAGTGGGTTGAGACAGAACTCGGGTTCCTCCCAGATCCGCTGGCAGACTCACACACTGACTGAGCTTTTGCTGGCGGAAGTGTTAGGTGCGCCCCAGCAGTGTGCGGACTGGTCAAAAGGGTCTCTCATCCACTCATTCTGGAGTGGTTCCGATGATTGGTCTGAGCCTGCAGCACACCCGCGGGTTGAAGCAGAACCCGGGTGCAGTGTGTGCTCGCAGGGTGCAGTTCAGTGAAAATGGCTCCCGGTTCCTCCCGAGACTGCCAGCGAGACTGTGTGATTCAGTCTATAATGGCGGGTGCGGGCACCCAGCGTGGCCGCTAGTCCAGATCAGAGCTGTGCGCCGCTGGTCACCGGGAAATTTCTCCAGGTAATAACTTGATGTCCCTAGGGTTTTCCCACTTGATTTTCTCACCGTAGGAGTTCCGCTCACCTGGCAATCACAAATGCTGGCGTTTTAGGTCCCAGAGTTCAGTCTCCTGGTCGCTGCGTTGTTTCTGCTCTCCTACTCCTCAGACACAGTGTTCTCTCGTGGCAGCAATCTTCTTGACAAGATATTAAACCTGTCCTCTCAGCTCCTTCTTCTGCAATGTATGGTAATTACTTGGCTAACACATAAGTTTTCTACAAGCATTCTGTAATTTCAGTTGTGCAAAATACCACCTCATTGCCTAGCATCAAAGGAGGCTTAAAGGCAGCTTAGTTATTATATTGCTTTATGATGAAATTTGAAACTTTTAACACAGCTATGTAAAAATATAGAAAGGACATTCTCCTCGTAAAAATCCTTCTCAGCTTTAGTAATATCACAGTGATATTCTCATATTGTCCTCTATATTTCCATGTATTTGTGACATGGCCAAACATTGACCTTGGAATAAAGTAATGATTGATTTTGACACATGCCCTCATGGCACACAAAGAGTGGTACAGTACCAGAATGGCAAACAGAGGAATTCCTGTGAATTCATACAAGTTCTCCTCTTCACTTAATGAGAACCCAAACACAAATTTGGGCTCATTCATATATTTCCATTGTCTCACATGTAAAATAATCTAATATTCCTATCTTAGAATAGCATACCATATGCATTTTCGACATTTTAAATGTGTCTTGAATTCACCATTACTGATAATCAGACATTCTGAGATGAAAATTAAAGATAATCATCAGTCCTTGACCCTGGAAAACTGGAGGAAGGGGTATAGCTAAACTTTCCATATGAAGGGATTGCAGTGTATTAACTCCTGGTTCAAGAAGTTGCTGTGGTTATAGTACAGGGCAACCATAGGACAAGCCATGGACAAAAGAAGCTAAGTATCAAGGAGGACCCAAGGGAGTAAGTTTGAATCTCACTCAGAAGGGGAAATAAAATAGATATCTGAAGGAGCTGAAGACAGGAAAAGCGTTGGGAAGAGAGTGGGGATTGGAACGAGGGTGGGATCCAGTTCAGGGAATCTTGGGTGGGAGGTGGAAGGGCTGAGGGGCTGGAGATTCTCTGGAACAAGCTGGAGACCTGTGACAGGCTTCTGGGAGGAACTGGGTTGACTCTACCTGAAACTCCTTGCAGTGGAGGGGCAGGATATAGAGATTGAAATGGGCACCTCCTATAGCCAGGCAGGACTTCCAATAGAAGGAGACTCCAATCCACTCACAAAACTTTTGACCCAAAATCTACCCTGCTTCCAAGAGGTACAGGGATAAAGATGTAGTAGGGTTTGAGGAAATGGCCAAGTAATTACTGGCTCAACTTGAGACCCACCCTTCTGGAGAAAGGCAAACCCTGATGCTATTAAACATACTCTGCTAGTTAACTGTCCACTGAGATGCTCCGCCCAGCAGCAGATCAAAACAGATACTGAGACCCAAGGGCAAAGTTAGACAGAGATCTGGGAATCTTTCAGAATCATTGAGGGGAGACTAGAAGAAGCTGAAGCTGAAACAAATTGCACACACACACACCAAACAAACAAACAAATAAACAAACAAACCAGAGTCAACTAACCTAGGCTCATGAGGGCTCACAGAGACTGAACCACCAACCTAAGAGCACTCATAGACTTGACCTAGGGCCCCTGCATTTATGGAGCAGATGGCCAACTTGGTCTTCATGTGGGTCATCTAGCAATTGGAGCAGGGTGGTCGTTGACATGGACTCTGTTGCCTACTGTTGGTTCAATTTCCCCTAGCTGGGCTGCCTTGTCTGTCGTCACTGAAAGAGGATGCACTTAGCTATGATGGGACATGAAGTGCAGGGATGGGGTGGTGGAGGTGTAGGTGGGATGGAGGTCCTTCTCTGAGAAGAAGGGGAGGGAAAAATGGAGGGGAAAGGGTAGAATGGTGGGGCCGAGAGAAGGAGGGGGATATGGTCAGGATGTAAAGTGAATAAATAAATAAATAAATAAATAAATAAATAAATAAGCAAAAAAATGTTGCTATGGTGTTAAAAAAGAAAAAAAATGCATTTGCAATGTGCATGTCCCCTTGTATTAGTGTGAGTTTAAAGATCATTAGCAATATTAGAATCACTCACAAATATCACATCAGTATACTGGCCATAGGAGAGCAATGATATGGGTTGGTATCAGGGAGAATTACTAGTCTCCCTAGAACTGCTTGTATGGGTGTGTGTGGAGGGGTTGGTAAGGAGGACAAAAAAATTGCATACTTGCCTCGTGTTACCTATTACAGAATTAAGAAAAGCAGAAACTTTTACTGTGATGATATACATTTACAATTCCGATTTTCATTTCATATTAACACATGGATTTGTTTCTTCCAATTTGGGTATTTTTCTCATGTATAAAATACATTCCAAAAGTCGGAGAGCTTGAGCTTTTAGCTTTTACAAGTCAGAGTCATACAAAGCTTTGCCAGCAATTTTTTTCTTAAGTTTTAAATACCAGGTATGGTGTCTTATGCTTGTAATTCTAGCATTTTACATTCTGAGGCAAGAGAATTGCTATGAGTTTGAGGCCAGCCTAGGCTACTACTGTACTACGGTTTTTTGTTTGTTTGCTTGTTTGTTTGTTTTTGGTTTTGTTGTTATTGCATTTCCAGTTAAAGATCTACTGCTGAGGGAAGAGGGCAGAAACCTAAGGACGAACTTGAAACAGAACTATAGAGGAAGCCTGTGTGATGGCTTGCTCAGGCCGCCTTTCTCATACAGTCCAGGACCACTTCCCCAAGAAATAATGCTGCTTACAATGAGCTGGGCTTTTGTGCACCAATTAAGATGCTGAATACAGCTCTCCAAAGGCATGCATATAGGCCAATCTGATCTGAGATTCCTAATTTGAGGCTTCCTTTTCACTTGGTTCTAGATTTTATCAGTCAAAGTCATGGCCAAAATTAAGGAGGACTGATACTCAGTAAAATTCAGGCCAGCCTGGGTTGCAGTACTAAAACCTTGCATTAATGAAAAAAAAAAAAAAGAATTAATACAATTAAGAAGTGTTATTGAGATTGCATACAACACTGAAGAATGAATAAATAAATAATTTACTTAAGAATATAGGCTTGTAGAGAATTTCTTTTGAATGTGATAAGTTCTGGATGTGCATACTTTGCAGCAGAAATTCTGAAATTAGTACTGCTTGTGACATATATATATATATATATATATATATATATATATATATATATATATATGTTGCAAGTATATACCCTCTAAACATTTTTTGTCATTTCTATTCTGATTAAAACCAGTTAATTCTAATTCAGACACTGAGAGATCCCTGTGAATCTGCCATGTCTGAGTTCTCCTGTGACCAATGCCTATCATGCTGCTGCTTCTTAATAATTTCTTCCTGGGTTTATAGCCCTTAGCTATGCCCTTTGTTTGTTCTTTCTTTTAAACAATAACAGTGAGCGCATTGTTAAGGCGCTTTCCTGTTTGTCCATACAATATTTAACCACAACTCTCCCATCGACATTACTGCCTTCTTTTGTTTCAAAAATTCAAATTTTAACTTTTGCCTGACTTCTCTTGGTGGCAGGATTCTAACTGCTCCATTAACTCACTGTGTTCTGTTCTGTTGCTAACTCCACTCCTTGGAACCTGGAAAGCACAACATATCTGCTGGCTGCTTTTCCCAGGGAAGCTCAAATCCAGATGGTTTTTGACCAGCAAGACTGTTTTGAGGTAAATTGTCTATTGTTTTCTTTTTCATGAGAATTGATATTTTTCTATAAAATACATTCTGATTATGCTTCATACACAAATTCCTCCCAGAACCTCCCAACCTCTCCATCCATCCAAATCCACACCCCCTTTTTTTCTCATTAGAAAACATACAGGAAAATAGAAACACGCACACTTGCACACATACACATTTTCTAAAAACACTAAATTGAAAAGCATAATATGTAAGCAAAAGATCTGATAGCTAAGAGAAGATTGAATAGGCAAATTATTATGAGATTAAAACACTCCCAAAATACCTTTCTTTGTTTTGTATTTTCTATGTACACAGCTGGGCTTGGGGCTCGCCCTTCAGTGTGGTTGGTAAATACAGTGAGACCGTATTAAAGAAACCTAATTTTTCTTTGACAGGTGGTTGTCAAATGGAGATAGCTTCTGGCATATGGATGGTGGCTTGTGTCTGCTTCCCTTCTCAGGACTGCGACATCATCTGATCTAGGCCTGTACAGGTCCCGTACTCGCTGCCTAGCCAACCTCTGAGCCTTTTCTCTCATACAGCTGCTGCTCAGGAAGCGCTTGAACATGTATTTGAGCTTGTTTATACCTTTATATACCTTTCCTAAATAATATAAGTTGTGATATCATCTACTAAATAAAATTATTATTGTTTTTGTTTTGCTTTCTTTATTCATTTATTAGTTATTACAATTTATTCACTTTGTATCCCAGCTGAAGCCCCCTCCCTTGTCTCCTCCCAATCCCTTATTCCCTCTTCTCCCTCTATGCCCCTCCCAGAATCCACTGATAGGGGAGGTCCTCCTCCCTACTATCTGACCCTATCCGGTCTCATCAGGACTGGCTGCATTGTCCTCCTCTGTGGCCTGGAATCTCTTAAATAGCTTGCGTTTTCCTGACAATTTGTTTGTTTGTTTGTTTCTTTCTTTCTTTCTTTCTTCCTTCCTTCCTTCTTTCTTTCATTTTCTTTCCATTTAACTTGTTTTTAACGTGTTTTTTTTTAAACAAATGGTAAAAATACTAAAGTACAGGCAAGGAATAATCATAATGTTGTCGCCAATATTATAAATATGGAATTATCAATTTAAAACATTTTCTGGCTTAAAAATAAATCTGGTCATCAATAGAGCTCTGCAGATCGCTAGTAGGGCCAGTCTCTGCATTCCTGAAGATGCTCACCTTTATCCATTTTCCCAGATCCTTCAAGACCACCTCTTCTTCTTTCCATCTATTTCATCAAAGGTCCAGGAAGTTCCACTTTGCAGAGAGAGGAAAAGTCAGTGGATCACTGCAGGTACATATAAAAGTCAATAGAGAATGCTTCAACACACAGCTTACTTCCCTTTGGGAAAAAGTATTGCCATAGAAAGTGGTACCACTGTGGGAATCTTAAAAATCTTAAGTTCTTTGTGGCTTTGTCACAATCCATAAAAACTCATTAAACATTGAAATTCTCAATTGCTTTGATTTTACAAGTTAAATGACCTGTAATTGTTTTTTAAAGAAGTTAGTGCTTTACCCAAGGGTAAAGTGTACCTTTATTAATACGTGTTATGTCTATAATATGCTGATGGTGTGATTATGCATCTATGTTCCACAGAGACAATGCAAAGATGAAGATGTTAAAGTATCAGGGATAAAAATAAAAAAGGCTCTGCCAGAATTGACCATGTTGATTAAACTCAGATCATGGCACACACTCAAGAGCTGTTCGTTATGTGTCAACATAATACATTTCTATGAGAAAGTTTTCAAGGAATTATAAAGAATGTTCAATGCTTTCAGGACATCCATAAAGGTCCTGTATGAAAGGAAAAGCTAAGAGTAGGGGAAAAAAGTCTAAAAATCACCACCTTAGAATTGAAGAAGGGAAAGACACAAAGATTTAGGGAGATCTTACATATGGTAGGGAGGACATCAAGTGTTGAATGATACTTTGGTTTCAGCGATTTATATGAAACCTCAAAATTACTGAAAAAAATGTTTACCATCCAGAAAACTAGATTTCTGCTGCATAAGATGGCTTCAACACAATTTTGTATCTGTAGCAAGAGTAAAGAGATTCTTTTAGAGAAAACCATAATTTAAGCATGGAAGATAAGAGATAAGATGGCATGCAGCTTTATAAGTCCACAGTGGTGTCTGAAGCCTACCTTCTGAATAAATTTTTCTCACTATTCATTTGTACAGTAAATTACATGAGCAGAGATCACACATCAGCTTTGTTGCAATAACATTCTAGATTCAAAAATTACATGAATAAGGGCTGAAATATAGTTTAGGTGTGGAGCCCTTGCCTAGCATGGGAAACACCTTGTTTCCAGCAAGGTAGAAAATATGAAAAAAAAAAATGCACGTAGAGTTGCTTTTGACAAATAATGCAGGTAAGTGGAGAGTTTGAGAGCAGCTATGCGGTGACCTCAAAACCGTTCTAGTATATTTAAAGATATCTCTCAATAATCAAGCATAAATAAATAAAACACAGCCAAAATCTGAATGTGGCCCAGTTGTAGAGTAGTTGGATGACACAACAAGTGTAGTGAGTACAGACTGTATTTAATTTGTAGTGGAGCCTCTTCCCTTGAATTCTCCAACTTAGTAGAAATGTACTGGTGGCATGGAAAATGTTCATAGCAGAAAGCATTCAATCTTTGCTTATTTCCTGCTTGTTCAATACCTACTGATTATGGAAAAGGGAGCATAATGCGTTGCTATGTGACTCAACATCTGATCTTCAGAACAGTTGCCTTAACCTCTAGGAGCCTATTTGATATGCATAAACCCATCCTAGAGCTCAGACCCATTAAACCGGAATCTATATTCAACAAAGTTTGGGTGTGGCATTGTACATAAGCTGAGTTCCACTGAGCTTTCTATATACTTGCTGGGTGATCTCAGAGAATATACTGAATGTTTCTTTGCCTTGTTTTCCTCATGTGAAAAGGGAAGAAATTAAAACAAAATCAGCAACCCCGTTATAAATTCCTAAAATCAAAATCTTGTAAATGCCTATGTTTTGTGTGCTGGTATGATGTTACCATGGTAGAAAATCTCACACTTGATCTGTTTATTGTTGTTCAGGGAGGCCTCCGTGGTTTCCAAAACAATATAAGTTATTGCTACTGGTCTTGTTTGTTCACCTGAACTAGCAGGTATAAAACTCCATTGCTAATGATTTCATATAGGTCAGTCACCTGAAATAGAAAAATCAAGTTGGGAATGAGCTTGAACCTTACTTCCTGCTGGATTTCTTAGCTCAGGAAGGTGCTATGCAGGCTGCTAGGAGAGAAAAATTATGGACAGCTTACTCAGCTATAGACTCCGCATGCGACACTACTGACCTTTCAGGGAACATATGTCCACGGATATAATATTGGTATGACTGATACGGGACAAATAACCCTTTGCTGATTGAATTTGCTACCCCTTCCACAAGACAGAATTCATGTCTGTATACTGTAATCTATACACTGTAATCTTAGTTTAAAAACAAAGAGACAAACAAACATGGCCTGAGGATTTGCCCTGGCTGCCTCGGGTGATGTGGGGAGGCTTATCCGTTTGTGGTAGCACCCCAAATAAAAATGAGTCATCAGGAAGAAAATGATCCATTCCTCTGTGTGCTTGTTCCTTCCTCCAGCTACCAATGTTGCCACTCTTCCTGACTCTGTCTCTGATGGCATAAAAAGCTTTCATCTTAGACTAGAGCCTAGTAGGTCTGGAGGAACTCACTATGTTTCCTAATCCAGATTGGGAGTATGGGACACTCAGACTTGTGGACTGAGGTACTCCTGGTGGCCACACACTTCACTGAGCTAATGGATGAGACAATTAGCCTCAAATGCAAGTAACTACAACACTCTCATTTCTCAGGTGTGATTTTTCTATTAATTTGAGTTTATTTGTGTGTGTTTATGCATTTAAAAATTCAGCTTAAAACAGTAATAAAAATCTCTCTCACACACAGAGAGAGGGAGAAAGAGAAGGAGAGAAAGAGAGAGAGAGAGATTCTGTTCCCCCAGAGAACCATAAGTAATACAGACTCATAGCTAGCCAAAGGGCAGAGAATAGGTGGTGGTACATCTAGATCTCTACGGTGCTTAAAGAATATCACAAAGGGAGAATAAAAAGACTGGAAAGCCAGAGGAAGGGTAGGAGTGTTGCAGAAGGCTTTTTCCCCAAAAAATATAATATGGCCACTGAACTCACTATTGCAGCACAAGACCTGCAAAAGACTGGGAATATCATCCTTCTGTCATACATGGGTCTTCATCCAATAGCATAGCCACTGATAAGATGACCACACTCCTTTACACCTTATGCTTACGTAAGCAAACTGATTTAAAAGTTTCGGTTCACATAAACACATATAAGTAGTAACTTTAAAGGATTTATTTAGTTGTAGGACAAGATCCTACATAGTATCCCAGGCATACTTATAACTCACTATATAGCTCCTGCTAGTTCTTGAACTCCTGGCAGTTCTCCTGACTCAGTTTCCTGAGTGAAAGGATAGCCATTGTGAGTCAATGCATCCAGAAAAATAATATTCATTTATTTTTATATAAATTGAGATTTGAAAAGATTCATTTACTAACTGATTAATGCTATCGTAATTCTTTTTTTGCAATTTTTCTTTTATTCACCTTATATGCCTCCTCTTCTCCCAATCCCAACCCCCGATTCTCCTTTTCATCAGAAAAGGGGAACTCCCTTTCCCATCCAGCCAAGCTCATTAAGTTGCATCAGGACTGAGCATGTCCTCTTCCCCTGTGGCCTGTCAAGGAAGTCCCTCCAAAGGAAAGTGATTAAAAAGCTGACAGGTACACAACAAACACATTTTCTCAACCATGTTCATAGCAGCTTTATTTGTAATAGCCAGAAGCTGAACACAACCCAGATGTCCCTCAGTTGAGGAATGGATACAGAAATTGTGGTACATTTACACAGTAGAATGCTACTCAGCAATTAAAAATAAAGGAATCATAAAATGGCAAATGGTGGGATCTAGGAAAGATCATCTTGAGTGCGGAAAGACACACTTGGTATGTATTCACTTATAAGTGGATGTTAGACATATAATATAAGATAATCATACTAAAATCTGTACACCTAAAGAAGCTAATCAAAAAAGAGGACCTGGATAAAATGCTCAGTCTTCATTAAGGCAAATGAGACAGACATCAGAAGAGGGAGAAAACAGGGAACAGAACAGGAGCCTACCACAGAGGGCCTCTGAAAGACTCTAGCCAGCAGGGTATCAAAACGTATGTTAAGATGCATTGCCAAACTTTGGACAGAGTGCAGGAAATCTTATGAAAGAAGGGGAGATAGGAAGATCTGGAGGGAACAGGAGCTCCACAAGGGGAGCAACAGAACGAAAAAATCTGGGCCCAGAGGTCTTTTCTAAGACTGATACTCCAAACAAGGACCATGCATGGAGATAACCTAGAACCCCTGAACAGAAGTAGCCCAAGGCAGCTCAGTATCCAAGAGGGTTCCTCAATAATAGGATCAGGGACCATCTCTGACATGAACTCAGTGGCTGGCTCTTCGATTACCTTCTCCTGAAGGTGGAGCAGCCTTACCAATCCACAGAGGAAGACAAAGAAGCCAGTCCTGAGGAGAACTGATAGAGTATGGTCAGATGGAAGGGGAGGAGGACGTCCCCTATCATGGGACTGGGGGAGGAGCATAGGAGGAGAAGAGGGAGGGAGAGTGGGATTGGAAGGGTATAGGAGAGGGGGCTCCAGCTGGGACACAAAGTAATTGATTTAATTAATAATTAATTAAATTAATTATTGCTAGCCATCAAGTTCAAGAAAGAATTGGCGGTACAGACAGAATTGGCTGGCTCTTTGACCCTCCCCCACACACGCCAAGGAGTAACAGCCTGGCTAGATCCCAGGGGACGACATTGCAGCCAGCCCTGAGGAGACAAGATGATCAGATGGAAGGGGAGGAGATCCTCCCCCGTTGGTGGACTTGGAGGGGGCGGGAGGAGATGAGGGAAGGTTGGGGAGGGTGGG
>JAQQSO010007266.1:0-10742 GCA_028658305.1 Pachyuromys duprasi | reverse complement strand
TTTCATTGAATCTGTAGATTGCTTTTGGCAATATGGTCATTTTCACTATGTTAATCCTACCAATCCCTGAGCAGGGGAGGTCTTTCCACCTTCTAATATCTTCTTCAATTTCTTTCTTCAGAGATTTGAAATTTTTTTCATATAGGTCTTTCACTTGCTTGGTTAGAGTCGCCCCAAGGTACTTTATGTTATTAGTGGCTATTGTGAAGGGTGCTGTTTCCCTAATTTCCTTTTCGGCCCTTCTGTCTTTGGTGTACAAGAGGGCTTCTGATTTTTTGAGTTGATTTTATATCCAGCCACTTTACTAAAGGTGTTTATCAGTTAAAGGAGTTCTCTGGTTGAATTTTTGGGGGTCACTCATGTATATTATCATATCGTCTGCAAATAGTGATACTTTGACTTCTTCCTTTCCAATTTGTATCCCCCTGATCTCCTTTAGTTTTGTTATTGCTCTAGCTAGGACTTCAAGTACTATGTTGAAGAGATATGGAGAAAATGGGCAGCGTTGCCTAGTCCCTGATTTCAGTGGGATTGATTTGAGTTTCTCTCCATTGAGTTTGATGTTAGCTATAGGCTTGCTGTATCTTGCCTTTACTATGTTTAGGTATGTGCCTTCTATCCCCAGTCTCTCCAAGACTTTAAACATGAATGGGTGTTGGATTTTGTCAAATGCTTTTTCGGCATCTACGGAGATGATCATGTGGGTTTTTTTCTTCAGTTTGTTTATATGGTGGATCACATTGATTGATTTGTGTATATTGAACCACCCTTGCATGCCTGGGATGAAGCCTACTTGGTCATGGTGGATGATATCTTTTATGTGCTCTTGGATTTGGTTTGCAAGTATTTTATTGGAGTCTTTTTAAAATTTTTTTATTCATAGTGAATTTCACATCATGCACCCCAATCCAACTCATCTTTCCATTCCTCCATATCAGCTCTTTGCCCTTTTAACATACTCAAAAAATATAAATTAGCAAAATAAAAATAATCATGATTACAATAGTCATTTTACCATGAAAGCTGCAGTGTGTCATGGTGTATCCCACAGTATACACTATTGTCCAAACAGCTTTACTTGAAAATGTTCATTGCAATGAGTCATTGATATGATTGTAGGCCTCTGGCTTCTGCTACAATATCAATCCTGTGTCATCACCTGGACTCCTTTTAGATATCCTTTTTTGCCTTGTATCACGGAGATCCTTCAGCTTTTGTTCTGCAGGACCTGGCCCTTTATGTGCTCCAGCAGTTCATAGGTGAGATAGATGTTTGGGTAGGCCAACTCAAAGCCTTGGATCTGGCCCTGGATAGTAGCTGAGTTGGCCAGCTCACTAGCTCTCCTGTACTCACACCATCAGGGCCAGCTCTCCAACACTGGCCTGGCAAAGTACAGGGTCAGCTCTACAGATCTCCCATCTCAGGGGCCACCTTTACTGCACCTATGCCCCAGGGCCACTTAAGCCATGCTGCCCAGGCTAGGTGAGTGACCTGCTCTCCCTATTGCTGAAGGTGGTGAGGGATGTGGTGAGCTGTGCACAGCCCTTGGGCATCAACATGGCCCCAGGTGGAGGAACAGGACTACTCACATCAGGGTGTTCCCCACCACTCTCCAATCTCCAGTTCCTCATCTCTTCATTGTGCACAATGAATTCCTCACCATCTCCCATCAGTCCACTACATGCTTGCTCATAATAGCGGCCCCTGCTCACCAGCATAACATGGAAGCAGGGAGGCCTCTGTGTGTCTTATTTTTATAGTTCACTGGTCATACTTTTTTTGTATCTTTCAATGTTTCTGTTGTTTGTTTCTTATTGTATTTACTATTATAAGACAGGAAGCTTTAAATGCAGAAAGACCATCTTGTGAGCTAAAATATTTTAAAGAAACTTCTGCATTGCTAAGCAGGATATAAGCTCCAGACTTGTTCGATGAAGTACTAGGAATTTTATATTAGTCTCTTTTAGCTAAAGTGTTATACCTCTGAATCTTCCTTGCCAGTTTATGTTCTGAATGATATGCAGTGCTAAGAGTTGGAATCAGGTGTAGTGGCACTTGCCAAGAAGTTTAGAGGCAGAGATAGGTAGATCTCTATGAGTTCAAGGCCAGCGTGGCCTACATATTAAATTTCAGATCAATGAGAGCTACACAATGAGACCTTGCTTCAAGGAAACAAAGCAAAACAAGACAAAGAAAGAAAGAAAAATATGTTCTATATTAAGCCATCATTGTGTATCTGAATTTATTGACACATGTACACACACACACGTTATTTTTGATGCATTAACCATTTAGCAGTATGCATCATTATTATTCCTGTTTTTTGAAGCCTGTTGTGTTAAGTAGGAGTATAGATAGTATGTTTTTCTTTCATATTTCATTTGTTTGCGGTATTATTTTCATCTCTTTGATTTTATTCTGTGCATGAACCTGTCAGTGGAAATGTGTTTCTTACACACACCCAACAGTTGGAGGATGCTTTGTCACTCCATCCAGTGGAATTAAGACAATTTATATTTAAGGTTACTATTGAGAGATATGTACTAATCTTATAATTTGGGGGTTTCCTAGTTGATTAGAGTACAAACTCTGCCTTTCTTCTTTATTCATCTAAAACTGTACTGACTGGGTAACTGAGTTGGAAATGTTTCAGTTTTTCTCAACCCCATTTCTCCATTCTTCTCATTAGATTTAGTCTTTCCTAAAGACTCATGATTTCGAATTTTCACACAGAATTGGTGGCATCTTCCCCCCCCCCCTGGCATCTGAATGATACAAATATTTGTTAGAATGATCAGATTCTCCAAAGCACTTCAGCGCATTGTCAAAATAACAGAGTATATGTGGACTGTGCTGAAGGCAGTTCTAGAGCAGATTCCTCAAAGGGCTTGAGGTCTAAGCCCAAACTCAGACATGAGCTCTGGAAAAGGAAGATCAGGACATTTCAGTGCATACTGGCATGCGGGAATAAGCAATCCAGTCCCATAAGGGTCTGCATCTGACTTTATTTTACTTTTTCTTCCTGCTTCAGAAGATGAAGCTAAACATTGCATTGGTTGAAGAATCATGGAGTTCATTGCAATGTGGCCCCAAACCTCAAGTTTGAAGTTTTTAGCCAGCTTTTTAAAATACCCTTGTACACCCTTGTAATGAGCTGGACATTTGTTACATAACAGGAGAAAAAGTGCTTTATGTCTTCTAAAGCCACTCTAGTTTCTAGTTTTCAAGTTTAAAATGGAGACCCAGCACTTCTATCCTGATAAATGAAGCTGTTCTCACACAGGTCTTCATAAGAAGTGTCATTTCCACATGATACTCAATCCTTTTCTGTTATCATGATTCCCTCATGATACTCAATCAATTTCTGAATCCATGTTTTCCCATTTGATAGATTCCTCCCATGACTATTGTTCACAGTGAGGGCGTCCATTTCCTAAACCTGGAAAGAAATCTCAGCCTTAGGGCAGAAAGAAAGTTGAAAGCCACATTTTTTTCTGAAATTGACTTAGATAGTGAGTATCTGTGCTGGGGCCATCACTTATTTCAGAGGCAGTAGAGAAACTCTTTTCGAGGCTATTCAAGTAAATGCATTCCTCACTCTGGGTTATTCTTTTTAGCTGCATCCATTTGCCTGCAAATTTCATGGTGTCATTGTTTTTAACAGTGGAATAATACACTAATGTATAAATGTACCACATTTTCTTCATCCGTTCTTTGGTGGAGGGAGATCTAGGTTGTTTTCAGAGTCTGGCTAATGTGAATGAAGCTGCTCTGAACATGGCTGAGCAAGTATCTTTGTGGTAGGATGGCAAGCTCTCCTTCTTAACTATTGAGGAATTATGTCCTGTGTGTGACTGCCACAGTTTCATCATCCCAGCTTTCACTGGTACACGTCTAGGTTGCTCCATGCCTTAAATGTTGTAAATAATACTCTGTTAAAGAAGCAAAAATGTCTCTTTATTAGAGTTAGAATGTGTGACCTCTGTCTACTATTTTATTTTTATCTCATGTATCATTTTTCAAAGTTTATATCGTTAGTGATAGGATGAGAGATTATTGTTAATTTTGTTTTTCTACTTTTCTATGTATTTGCTTCAAAGTGAGATTTCACAGCAATATAATTTAGTTCTTCTCACTAAAATGCATTCCAGATCAGTATGCTTTGACTATCATATGTTGTAAAGAGAAGGCAGATTATCTTATTACACGAGAGCTTGATCAATGGTTCATTGGTGTTAGGACATAAGTGGAATATAATGGATATTAATGAGTGATTTTTTGCCAATTTTATGGTTTTACTTTTTTCTGTAATTATTAACTATAAACATTTAATATGTGTGATATAGAAGATGGATTAAGGTAACAGGTTATGAGATATCTCAGGTTTTAATTCTGTGTGCTACCTGTACCTAGTTAGCATTTAACACTGGTACATTTTTGTGTGAGTTCATGGAGCATGTTTTTCACATTCTACCCAAATTTTCTACCAGGGAAGGACACCAGGTGTACACTATCCCAGTGTTCATAAGGAACACTTTTTCCATCTTGCTGCACGAGGAAGAGAATAATTTCTCTCCAGCTAATAAATTCTTGAGTGGGTCCCTGAAAAAGATATGCAGGTATGACATTTTTAAATTTTAGGTATCATTTTCGAAAAGCTATTAGAAAAAATATGACAAATTTAAAAATTTTTGCCTAACTGCAGTCAAGTTTATAAATGCTTATATTTTGGTTTTGGTGATGGGCCTAATAGACCTCCTGTACCATTCAAATGACATTACACATAATGATGTTGCCATTCATGTAGGTACTCAATCCCACACACTGACCTTTCAGTTGTTTTGTAGTATTTTATTCTAAATTAATATTAGAGTAAAACAAAATTGTAGTAATATGACCCACCCCATGGACATAGCAGATTAACAGAAAGGGTACATGATGTTGGTGAAACAAAATTATTTACACTATAGAACAGGAATTACATCAATTTGAACATTCCATGTATTTCAGAGTTGTGGGATGGCTGTTGAAACATGGGCAGAAAGACGGAAAGCACTGAGATCTGAGTTCACCCAAGTTTGTTCCTTTCACAAAAATGCTCACAAACCCCTAGAGGTCACATGAGAACTAACTACCTCAGAGCTTACCTACAATTCCCCAAGGACTTGCCATTAGCCTTCTTCTCTTTAAAGCTCCACAGAACCTCTCCAAGCTTTCGTTCTTGGTGAACAAGTGCCCACCATGTGCTGGGCAGGACACAGTTAAGCCACATCCAAAGCACAGTATTCTTCCCACAGCTTTGCAAGGCCATGTCCATTATGTATTCTGAAAGAAATCACATTTTTAATAACTGGAAAGGAACGCAATATACCTGTGATTTGAAGAACATGAAGATAAATTATAGAAGAAAAGACTTAAAAACTAAACATTTATACTCTAAGAATGTAAAGATTAACAAATTTATGAAGGTGGTAGAATAACATGTATACCCATGCTGAACTCTGCATTTCACGAGGTGGGTGGGCCAACACACCTTTTCACACTGATGAAATTAAACAAAAATAACATTTCTATCATTTAGCTATCCGTTTCTATTCTATTAGCTAGTGCTAATCACAGTGATAGTAGGAGAAAGCCCACTTACCCAGCTTAAGACCAAATCTAAAGCAAGCCTTTTTACCTGTGTACCAGGCTGTCCCCAGCTAAGGAGGTATTCAAGGGGTCAACATTAGATGTAAGAAAGACAAGGGTTGTACAGAGTTCTGCTGTAGAAGGCTTCCAAATGGGTTCAATGGGAGAGGTTACAGGAGCAGAACATTACACATGTTCAAAACAAGGTAATCACAACAGGTAGTCATAACTAGATCATCATAGGTGGTCAGATAGCCTTATGGAATAAAGGTAGGTTATAAGATGGTCATGAACAACTTTTGAAACAAAGACATTAAAGGGAAACTAGCACATTTATGACTGAAGCTCTGGCAGACATTGTTCTCCCTAATTCCTCTGCCTTATTGAAACCATATGATTAAATTCCTAATGCTAGCCACCAAGGTCTATTACCTTATTTGGTCACCTCCTCCCCCTGAAGCTGACTTCTAAGCTCCCACTATCAAAGTATTGAAGTGCAGTAATGAAAAGCTTCCTTTGGTTTGCCTAATTAACATGCTCAATTAAAAGTAAACACCTCATCCAAACCTGGGCTTTTGCCCGTTACCTTTGTGAATTGCTATTTGCCTATGTGTCACCTCTGTCTCCACTTTACCCTGAGATAGTCCTTTGTTCCCTGGAACAAGTACCCATAACCCTTCTCCCTTGCCTCTTTCCTCCTGTCTCCTTTGTTCCCTTCCCTTTCTTACTCTTTCTGTATCTCCTTCTTTGTCCTAATCACTGCACTCTGTCCCTCTCGAAGAAATAAATCTTTGTGCTGAGAACATGGTCTTGTAGTGTTGTGTTTCCTACAGACATGATTACCATTCCTGGAACAGGAAGCACAGAACTTTGTAGTTAAGGTTACAGGTGGTATATAGCCCAAACTTTGAAAAACAGCAATGAATATAGTTTATCTTTACTATGAGTTGGCTTTTAAGCTGAAGGCTGAGGCATGCTGTTTCTTCACTAGAAAGGAGAATGAAGATAGGCAAGAGTTGGAACTTAGAACACCTGCAGAGGATTCAAGGGGACTATTGTTTTGAATGCCATTTGGAAGAAAGCCACACTGAGTGCAGCACTTCTTTGAAAGCATCAACAGTGGCACCATGTTCATTCTGCAGAGCCTGGTATGCATGTGCTTCAGTTATATCATCCTACACCCCAAGCTGAAACTGTTATAAGATGCTATGATGGAGAGTGGCCCTTAATGGAGAGAATAATAACTTATATGGTGGGACCAGCAAGGATAGGATGAGAGAGGGGAATACATGAGGCATGATATATTTATGCCTCAGTTATACAGTCACACTCCCCAAGCTGACACTGCACAGTGTTGTTACCTATGATGGGAGTTGGTCATTAAAAGAGGAAAAAGTAATTATTTGGAGATAGGTAGAGCTAAAAGGACAGAAAGGGAGAGTCAATATGTGAGTGGAAATAGGGAAGATGCCAAGAAACATCTTAGTGAACATCTGGACTCAAAGGACTCTGGTGTGTGATGTGTTCCCAGTGTATATACTGGAAGTCACAAGCTGTGCTCAACATTTTTATAAGGCTCTCTTGGGTCAGAAATATTTACTTGGCTCCTACACGCAAATCCCAATTCCAGAATGAGGAAGCAGAGCCTAGAATCAGTCTGTGGAAGGGTCTTCTTCTACCTTGGTCATCTCTCCACCTGGAAACCAGAAAATGGAAGAAAGGTAAGGATGTATCCCAAGAATGTTCACAGTTACTGTCTTGTTGCTTCTCTGAGTTCACATCCCTGTGTTGCTGCGGCAAAGTGCAACACACAGGGTCTAGGAAGGCAGGAGACAAAAGCTTCCTTTTGAAGTAGAGAGGGTCTGGATTAAACTCTTTTTACTTTCTTTTAAATCATTCATAATCATGCCTGCCATTCCTTTAGAAGGAAAGGTGATGTGCATATTTTGTTTCCCAGGGCAGAGAGAAGGGGGCATAATCACAGCTCAGTAGTAAGAGTATATAAGCATAAACATAGGGCAACAATGCTGTTGTCAACATATAGCTGACCAGCAGAAAGATAAGAAATAAAAATTCCTAACCTCTTCCCCCCTGCTCTCCAGGGTGCTTGCAATGTCATCAACTCTCTCAAGCAAAAAGAAACTTAGAGAAAATAACACTGTAAGGAGTCAGATAAGACACTTCTGTAAGATGTCAGGTGGCAGAGAGAAGGATGGGTGGAGACACTTTCTCACTTGCAAGTCTTCTTCCACCATGTGGTTCTAGATTCAACTGTCATCAGATCATTTTTCCTCTCATCTCCTTCAGGGTTATTTTTGTCTTGTTTGCATTTTACGCTTCTAATGCTGCTTTTATGAAGGTATTGCCTAGAGTAATCAAAATAACTTGATATTAGACTGAAACATATGCAGGTAAACATACTTTTTATTGGCTTTAGTAGAAGATTGGTTTCTTAAATGCAGGATTATGGAATAGTACCTTGCCAAAAAAGTTGTCATGCAAGGGATGGCAGCTGCACCACGTCAAACCCAAGAACTGCATGCAGCATTGCTGTTCCTCAGATGTAAAGGGGCAGCAGCATGCTGTTAACTCAGATAATTTTTACTACAGATTAAATAAGGGCCTTGAGCTCCCTGGAATCTATAAAGGTCTAGAAGGTCTCTCAAGGATTGTATCATGTGAAGAATTTTTGTACATTTTCAAAAACAATAGACAACAGTGCAGAACAGAGGAACCAACATTAGAAGATGAAAATCAAGGATCTGATTTTTTTATTTAATAACTTTATAGCCTGATCCCAGCCCCCTTCCTACCCTCTTCCCAATCACACTCCCATGCCCCTCCCCAATCCCTTCCTCTTTTTATTAATTAAATTCTTTATTAATTATACTTTATTCACCTTATAAACCCCTGTAATTCCCCACCTCCTCTCATACCAATCCCTACCTTTCCATGTCCCTCCCCAAGACCACGGATAGGGGAGGTCCTCCTTTCCTTCTCTCTGATCCCAGTCCATCAGGTCTCATCAGAAGTGGCTGCATTGTTTTCCTCTGTTGCTCAGCAAGGCTACTACCCTTTCAGGGGGAGATGATCAAAAAGCAGGCCAATCAGTTCATGTCAGAGATAGTCCCTGTTCCCATTACTGTGGAACCCACCTGGACTCTGAACTGCCATGGGCCACACCTGTGCAGGGGTCCTAGGCTACCACCATGCAAGGTACCGTGTGACCTGCACGATCCTCTCGCCAGCAAGAACACATGCGGACACCAGGATCCTTCTGCAGCAAGTGTTTATTGTGATGGAAAGAGGAAGACCCCGAGCCCTGAAAAGGTGTTGCTTATATACACCCTAGAGCGGCGTTTCACTTCTGATTGGCTGCTTGCTCATTACCTCGTAAGACGCCCCGGGCTGGGCCAAGACTTGGCGCACTTTTGCCCTTGCGCATGTGTAATATTACTTATTTTCCAGGGTCAGAGCCGGATGTCGGTGCCATCTCGTAATGGCGTTTTGCCCCAGCACGCCCAAGCGGCTCTCCACATCTCCCCCTTTTTGTTTTATTAGAAGCTGACCAACAAATAAGAAACACAACAGGCGGAAGTAGAGGTTTGATCCCCAGTGTGGGAAAATGGGGCATTGTACTAGAGCCAGCCACAGACCCTTCACCTGCATGTGACTCCAGACCCGTTCCGTACCTTTTTCCCTGGGGAAGGATCTTGGGTACAACCTTCATGCAATCAATCATGCTTCCCAGAGAACTGCCTATTATGAACCTTTCTCTGTGCAGTGCTCAGCTTCGCATCCCGAGTGTAAAGAAAATTAGACCACACCACTTGTGACACCCTTCCCTGTGCAATGGAGCTCGACTCCTAGGGGTGCATGGGCTGTCAGCGAAGGGCACTCAATTTTTTGTCAGCATTGAAAGCCACATTGCGGGGGAGGAACCCTGTTCCATGGCTGCAAATGCTTGAGCAATTACGACCTTGTCACGTTTTTGTTGGACTTTGAGCTTACAGACCAACCAAAGCAAGAACACTAGACCGTAACTCAGGGCTGTACCAAACAGGCCTACTCCCACCCACTCCTTAAAAAAGGAAAAGGCTGAAGAAATCCATGAGGAAAGTCCCTTCATCAATGACACGTCCACTCATGTTGAATTAATTGTCACAATTGCTGCTCTCAGCACCTCAAGCCTTTCATCAAATCCTTCTGACCAATTTCCTGCAAGTTATAAAGACAATTCTCTGGACAGATTAGCAGCTCGTGTAAAATTTTCATATTGTATGCTAGTAATGCAAAGCGCTCCCATTTTTCTTTCACATCCTATTTGAGCTAATTGAAAAAGGATGTCCAGTCTTTCCTCTACTAGATCCAGATGTTGATTTAAAATCATTAGGCCGCCTTTTAATTGAGCGGTGGTGGACGAATGAACACTCATGGCCTCTGTCACTGCCAAAGATAATTGATTTAACACTGGACCTGTTTGGACACTATTTGACATGGCAATTACAGCAGCCATAGCTGCCACAGCACTAAGGGAAATTGCTGTTACGACAGCTGCAGTTATTCCAAAATCTCTTTTTTTGTCTGAACAGAGACAAGGAGGATGGGGTTTCCACCAGAACAGGAATCCACTGAGGGACTCTGGCAACAAAAGCATGCGAGAACTGCCTTGCCTCCCAGCATTGTGACATCCAACATGTTTCACTACTGCAATTTGTTTTTTTTTTTTTCTTGCATGAAGCTGCTGACATTTTAATATCTATATTGACAAATTCATAGCACATGAATACATATGAATATATGAATGCTTAAACATGAATATAAATTGAAACCAGGAGGCACATCTATTTTACACATTTCTTTTTAGTTAACAATGTATAGTTTGTTCATTTTCCTAAATATTTTTTTCCACTTTTTTTTAATTTATTTATTTTTATCTCAGTCACAGGTTAGGTACTTTGAATCCCAGGCGTAGCCCCCTCCCCCATTCCCTCCTACCCTCCCACTCCCTCCCTCATCTCCTTCTTCCCCGCCCCCTCCAAGTACACCAACAGGGGAGGACCTCCTTCCCTTCCATCCAACCCCAGCTTATCCTGTCTCCTCAGGGCTGG
>JAQQSO010007265.1:0-10745 GCA_028658305.1 Pachyuromys duprasi | reverse complement strand
CAGCTGGTTGAGACAGAACCGGGGTCTTTCTTAGACTGGCCTGTGGACTACCACAGGGACTGAGATGGTTATTGGCGGACCCGCAGTGTGCAGGCCAGTCAAAACTGGTATCCAGTTCCTCCTCCGTCTGGCCCAGAGGCTGTGAGACCCAGTCTGGTATTGGGGCTGCAGGCACCCAGCGTGGCTGCTCGTTCAGATCAGAGCTGTGTGCCACAGGTCACGGGGAGATTTTTCTGGGGAATAACCGGGTGTCCCTAGGATTTTCCCACTTGATTTCCTTGCTGGAGGAGTTCTGCTCACCTGGCAATCACAAATGCTAGGGTTTTGGGTCCCAGAGTTCAGTCTCCTGGTTGCTGCGATGTTTCTGCTGTCCTACTCCTCAGACAGGGTGTCCTCTCCTGGCAGCCATCTTGGATCCCCCTTGTTCCACCTTTTGAGAATAAGTCAAAGCCTTTGCTTAATTATGATTTTGCTTAGAAGCACTAATGAAAAGTTCCACTGTGTTCACCCTACTTTTTGTAGACTAGGTATGTTAAGACTTCATGTGGTAGAGTCTCAGGGACCTCCCCAAACAAAAACACACGTGACTCATCAGCGTGATAGGACATTTTGAGAGATGTCCCACAGTCACCTGGAACCTAATGGAGCTTGCAAGTCAGGGAACAAAATATTGTCCCTTTTAATTCCTTTGATCACATCAGTTTAGGTCTTCAAATAAGGTTATTGTACATCAAGAGGACCAATTATACAAGTTTGGTAATTTTTAATTACTGCTGTGAAATATTTATACAAAACACAGACTAAAACTAAACACATAAACATTGACTATATGTGTGTTTGTCATCTTTTACAAACCTTAAATAATTGTCTCAGACCTTCATAACTTGATTAGACTTTCCAGCTTTTTTCTTCTCCTGAAAAAGTATTCACCTATGATAGGTTTCATACACAAATCCTATAACAAAATATTTCCATCCTTACATCTTTCTATCATTTATTTCTTACTTATTTACTATTTTCCTTTTACCTTGCTTCCTTTTGCAATACCATGAAACTTAGTAACAGCAAATAAAATTTTATTGTATTATGAGAACTAAATCTAAAATGTGTGAATAGCAAAAGGCAATAAATGAATATTATCTAGATATATAGTCACACTATGAGCCTTTATAGGGTCCCACCCAAATCCCATAGGAACTCAAGACAAGCTAAAAGTCTTTCTGTTCATTCTGTTCATTGTGTAACTCAGAGAATGGTCTACCATTGGCATGTTTCTGGTTTTAAATGAGTGCTCACAGCAAATGTAGAGAGGCAGTAGATACACAGCAAAATATCACATTACATAAACAACTGAGGAATCCTTGTTCAAATACAGTGCTAAAGATACTATTTAAAGACTTTAGGGAAAAGGTCCTCTCTGTGGGTAAGAATTCTACTAGCTGTTTTCACTACTGAGATCCTTATCTTAAGATAGGCTGGGGTAACTTTTGTTGGAAACAATGTATCCATTGATTCTTGCCAAGACTACAATATTTTTACTCTTGAATACCTTGTTATCCCATTTCCCTGTCACAGTATCAAGGGGGCACCCTGATTCTGGATAGTGAACTTTTGAAGTCACTTTAAACAAACATCCTTGGGTTTGAATTAAGAGGGCCACATCTATTTTCAGTTTCATTTGCCTAGGGAGCGCAAACAGAAACTCATGCTTTACCAATGCAATATACACACATTTTTTCCACTGTACATTGTAGAAAATACGAAATATATATATATATATATATATACAAATATTTAGGTTGCCATACTGGTGAGACTTCACCTTTATAGTGTTTAGGAGACACAACCTCACATCAAACTTCCTGTTCCTCTGGTTCTTAAAATTGTTACATTATTACTTTCTCCTCTAAATTTTATTGTGATTTGAGTCTTTCTTTGAATCAAAACTAATTAAAGGAGGTAGAACAGCAGAGATTTTGCACATATACAGTATAATTTGGCTGTTACAATAAATTCCTACAGAGAGAAGCTTCCAGATTTCTGATTAGGACATGCTCTTCTCTCCTCTGTCTTCTGCTTCACCACCTGTGAAGAGGCAGTGACAACAAAGACTTGGTGAGTGTGGATGAGCTGATGAAGACAAAAATCTCAGCACATCTCAAGTATGAAGTATGTAGCAAGCATTCAGGAAATGTGAGCATTTTATTCTAATTCCAGAGTGATTGGAATGGTTGTCAAGGTTATTGATTTGTATCTTTACACCAGTGATCACAGAAAATGCAGGCTATAATGTTGCTTTTCCTGTGCCCTGATTTATTGACTTAGATTATGCTTCTGGAATAATAGAAGGTCATTGTTTCACAAATATTCAATGGCTCTTCAAATGAAAATCTATTTTCAGCCTTGGGGTAGAGAAATTCAATATATGGACATAAATCAACCTAATTAATTTTTATTTCTCAATTTTCCCAGCTATTTATGGCCCATTTGATCTTTAAAAACTTGAAAGGGCTTTTAAAGCCATATAATACTTTATACATTGCCTGACACTTATTTCCTTTTTTATACCAACTAAACCCATCAAAGGTGAGGACAGCATATGTTTATACTCATCTTAAGTTTGAAACACTACTTTATGAGTTTTCTTGATTTTATGTGTTCCTCAAAACACTCTATATCTCTCTTGCTTTTATTCATTCATTCCTAGTTCTACAATTATTGATTCACTTGTTGAATCCTAGCTACTTTCAGACTATAAGTTCAATGGCGATGGGGCACTGTGTATTTTGTTCATTCCTCTATCCACAGCTGGACATCATGGTTTAGAAATATGGAGAATCAGCACTAAAATTCTTCCATCCAAATCTTGGCTTTGCCACTTACAAGCTGTGTGATACTGTAATTTGTACTCATGAGGATGGGAAGCAAAGGTTGAGGATCAAAATGTGAATATAATTTTGTATTGAAAAAGCTTCAGTTCATTGTAATGTGATGTTTTAAAAAATCTACATGCTCAGGAGGACTGCAACTTCAGGCTGAGTTTTAAGCTACTGTAGCAAGACTGTTTCATAAAAACAAAAATAAGGCAAAATCACAATGTCAACACAGACAGTTGTATGTTAGAAGTAGGCTTACTAAGACAGAGAATCTAGGTCTTTGAATAAAATTATTGAAGTAATAGTTTTTCCCTTTCCATTGTAAATGTCACAAGCCCGATCACCATAGCCATTTTGTGGTGAAAGGATGCATTGATATAAAAATGGATATACTGTAACAAAGAACAGTATATGACAGATATTACAAGGTCACTATGTCCCACTGCACCTAAACGTCACTAAAACATTTTATTATGGAAATGGTAAACTATTTTTTGAAGCCCATTTGAGTTAGCTGGTTCTTTGATCACTGGAAAGGAAATAAGTCTTTTAAGATAACTATTCTTTGGATATTGGGCATTCTTGGATAGGGAAACAAGAAAAAAGAGGTGCTTCTCCCAGATGTAACACTTGCCTTGTGAAGTTTCAGTTGCTCATAGGCAACAGATAAATATTTCTTAATTTTGAATTGTGCATCATTCTGAATTATGTGATGCAATCTCACATTGTCTTTCTTTGACATGCTAGAGACCTGAATCATCTCACTGTTCTGAGTATCCGTGCTGTACACAGCCTGCAGCTTATTACTCAAGCTATATGAATGTGCAGTTGTTAGTATCTGTGATGTGAATATTGCACGGTGCTTCCTGTTCATGCTATAGAAACTATCTAGTCCTTAGACTCTGTCATGTTTGATATTCATTTTCAATTTTCTAGAACAACCCAGGAAAGATTACTAATGTATACCCATGTGAAATTACTTCAATTAGATTCATTGAGGTTGGAAGATTCTTAGTAACTGTGGGTGGAACCATTCCATCAGGAGAGGGACTTAGGTTACATAAAAATGAGTCTGTTTCTTGATGGTGAATGCCTCCAGCTCCTGTCACGGAAACAGCAGTATCCTGATAGATTGTACCATCAAATGTGGTCCAAAATGAACTCTTCTTCCTTATATATTAAATTAAATTGTTTTAATAAAATGTTTTCTCATTAAATTTAATTAAACAATGCATTCTAATTGCTGTCATCTGTTTTCCCCTCTCATACAATCAGAATTCCCTTCCCATCTACAAGTTTCTTTTCCATTCTCATGTCTTTTTATTTTGGTGTTTGACGCACTGAGTTTAACCAGAACTGTCTATGTGACTATAAGTATGGAGCTACCCAAATTAGGCTAATAGGCTCAGTAAGGAGTAGGTATTTCCTCCATAACTTGTAACCAGCCAACAGTTGGCATGTCCAGTGATGTGCAGGCCCCATGCAAACAACCACAGCTGCTATGAGCTCACGACCACAAAGACTGTGTCATATTTAGAAGATAACATTTTTGAGCCCTTCTCAGTACCTTATAGCTCCTATCATCTTTCAATATTCACTTTAGCTTTGGACATGTTGGCCTCAGACTGCGGTTTAGTGCTGATCATTCAACTGTGTGCTATTCCTTCTATCACAGGGATGTAAGAGTCTTTAGATTGCTTAAGACTCAGAAACACTTCTCTGATTAAAACTGAGAGTAGCATTTATTTGTGAGCATAAACATAGATGTTTATAAGTTAATGTAGTTTGTGTCAATTACCTAAACAGCACAAATAAGTGCCACGACTCCCCCCCCCCCCCAAAAAAAAACCTACACAGGATTTGTGACCTCTCCAGCTATAGCTTTTTATTTTTTATTTTATTTTATTTTTTAAATTTTTACTGGATGGAGAGTCCCAGGCATGAATTCCTTTCTTGGGAAGTGAGCCTTAAATCCAATCCAGTAATAGTCCATTGGCCCCAAAACACTTTTCTAGCTTTGCAACAGTGATCACATCTTATCTGCAGGTTGATATTATAGAGTTCACAGAAAGGGGTGATGTCCTTTCTACCCCACCAGTCTTCATAATTCCTTATGCCATTATGAAAGCTTTGTAACCAGAGGACAAGGGGAAGCAGCCACCTCAGTTAGTTTAATTTCTCTATATTATATAACCAAGGTGTGTAGTGTCATCAGCAATAGTACGTTACTATCTTGTTCTGGTGAACAAACAAGAAGGATGGCAAGAACTCGTATTGTTTGGGAGTCTTTGGAAATCTCCCTGATTAATAACTCATAAGAAGGTATCTACATCTAACATTGGTATTTTTGTTTGATATCTATGGCTTCTAGAAGAAGCGTAATACAACCAAACAGGATATAACATCTAATTAAACTTTATTCTTTAGTTTATATACTTGTATTGGCTTACAAAATAGTATAGTTCTATATAATTTTTATATACAGCCTTGTTTTGGTTAACTCTCTTACCTCCTCATTCTCCCATGTCCACTCTGCTGAAAACTTCACACCCCCCACTACTCTATAGCTCTACTTTTATATGATCTACATTCTATTAAACATAAAATGAAAGGATTCTCCCGTGCTTTTTAATTTCTGTTAAATTAGACAAGCTGGAGTCACCCAGGAAGCGAAAACTTTAATTGAAGAATTGCCTCCACCAGACTGAACTGTGAGCATCTCTATGGGGAAATTTTTTTTGATTAATGATTGACATAGATTGGCTTATCCTACTCTAGGTAGTGGCAGTCCTAGGCAGTGGGCCTGAGCTGTGTAAGGAAGCTATCCGAGTGAGACAGAGAAGGCAAGGTAGCAATTAGCATTCCTCTATAGTCTCTGCTTCAATTCCTACCTTGGCTTTCATTGATGATTATGGACTATAACTTATAAACCAACCATGCCATTTCCTCTGTAAGTTGTGTTTTGGTCAGTGTTTTAACATAGCAACAGAAAGCAAACTAATATGGTCCCAAATGTCCCTCTCTAGTTTATGCCCCTCTCCAGCACCATTAAGATACTCCAAGTTAACTGAACACATATAAAATGAAATTGTACATGTGTACCACATTTTCATTATCCATTCGTCTCTTGATAAGCATCTAGGTTGACTTTATTCTGTAGGTATTGTGAATAGAAAAGCAATGTACACAAATGTAGAAGTGTTACTGTAGTAGGTTACAGATTCCTTTGAGAATACAACCAGGATGAATAGCTGAGTTATACAATAAATCTATTTCTAGCTTTTGGGGAATGTCTGTGCAGCTCTCAGTGGCAGCAACAGTTTACGCCCTTACCCACAGTGAATAAGGACATGTTTTCCTACATCATCACCAGCATTTGTCATCATTTGATTTCTTGAGATGAGATCAAAGTAGTTTGTAATTTGTGTTTCCATGATGACTAATTACATTAACACTTAAAAAACATTTAATAACCATTATACTGTTCAACTTAAGAAATCTCTGTTTAGATACATAGCCCATTTATCAGTTGGACTGTTTTCCTTACAGTATGTTTCTTTGAGGCCTTCACACATTCTGAATATTAATCTTTTGTTGCATGTATAGCTGGCAAAGGTTTTCTCTCAACTTGGATGCTGCCTCTTCACTTGATCAATCATTTTCTTGGTTGACAGAAGCATTTTAGTTTTATGTGATCTGTTGTTGATTTTTGGCCTTATTTCCTGAGCAGTAAGGGTCTAGAAAATCCCCACCTGTGCCTGTCTTTCAGAATAACACCTGCTTGTCCTCTGGTCAGTGGCCTTGTTGTGATTGATTTTAGAGGTTTTGACACATCTAGGTTGGTTTTCCTTTCACATTATGTCTTTATCTGGTTCCGGTGTAAGAAGAGTTTGAAAGTATCCCTTCTGTTTCTATTGTATAAAATAAATTCCTTTGAAAGTCTGGCAGAATTCTGCTGTGTATCCTCATAGACCCCAGATTTTCTTCACCCAACTATTTGTTTTTATGACTGCTTCAATATCCTTGGTTGTTACTGATCACATCTTAATTTAATGTTGGTAGGTCTAATTTACCTAGAAATTCATATTTTTGTAGCCTGAATAGAATATAGGTTTTCAGTATGTCCTTATGATTTTAATAAATTCACTACTACCTTTTGTCTACCTTTGTAACTCTAGTTTTAAGTTCAGTCTTGTGGTTAATTTGGCTAAAAGTTTTAAATTTTGTTTATCTTTTTTAAAGAACCTTTTTTTTCATTTCATTGATTCTTTGTAATTTTTGGCTCTTTGTTTCCATTTCATTAATTTCTGCTCTTGTTTTACTTATTTCTTCTAGTCTAATATTTTGAGTTTGGTTTGCTCATTTTTCCAAACTCTTAAGAGATGTCATTATGCTATATAGTTACATTCACTGGAGTATTTAATGTAGGTAGGTTTTTGGAGCTGTACACGTTCCTTCTAGGACTGTTATCCCTATTAGGACTGTATCAAGAGCTCTGAGGATCTTTTATTTTCATTTTTACTTACTGACAGAATTTTAAAATTTTTATTTTCTTCTTGATTTTTTAGATAACCCATGAATCATTTAATAATGTGTTGTTTCATCCTTTTAAGACTGGGTAATTTCTGGAGTTTCTTTTGCTATCGATTTCAAACTTTATTGCATCATACTAAGAAAAATATACAGAGTTATTTCAATTGTCCTGTATTTGTTGAGATTTTCTTTGTGTCCTGGTATGAGAGCTATTCTCTAGAATTATCCTCAAGCTGCTGATGTGACTGTATATTGTGCATAGCCTGGGTGGAATATTCAGTAGTTATTAGGTAGGTCTATTTTTATCTATGATGTCACTTAAATCCAATATTTTCCTATTTACTATTTTGTCTGGATGCCCGTCCATGGCTTAAAATGGCTGAAGTCACCAACTATTCTGTGTTGGCTTTAGCCTGTTAATTTAAGCCCAGAAGTGTGCACTTTAATTTGGTTCACGTATGCTTAGAATTGTAATGTACTTATGTTGGATTGTACTCTGGGTCTGGATAGAGTGAGTTTATCTCTTTTAATTAGTTCTCACCTGTCTTGTCAGATATTAGAACAGAGACACCCTCTTGTTTCCTCATCCTATTAACTTAGAATATATCGTTTAAATCTGGGGTAATGTCTATCTTTGAAACTGAGGAATGCTTCTAGCATACAATAAAAGATGAATCCAATTTTTTAATCCAGTGCACTAACCTGTCTCCTTTGATTAAGAATTTCCAGCATTATTCTGAGAAGTAGTTACTTATAAATGTGTATTAATTATTGTAATTCTGCTGTTTTGTAGTGTTCATTTTCTTGCCCTTACTTGCATAACAACTGTCTAGGCATCATTTCTTTCTCTAGTATTCTCTTGGACTTGTTTATCCTTGCTTTCACCCCAAAGGGTTCCTTTCAGTATTCTTTGGGCTATCTCAGTAGTCATAAATTTCTTTAGTTTCTCTCTCTCTTTAAATTATTTAGTTTTACCAGACTATAGTATTTTGGGTTGATATCTGTGTGCTTTCAGAACTTGAAATATCTTGCTCCTAACCCATTTTGGCTTTTAATGTTTTCAGCAAGAAACGACCTGTCATTCTTGTGGCCATTCCTGTGTGTATAATATGGCCTTAGCTTTTGGAGCTTTCAACACGCTTTCTTTGTTCCGTATATTTGCAGTTTAATTGTGCTATAGAGAGTTTCTTTTCTAAGACTGTTGAAACTTCTGTGTGCCTTTTGTTCCTCTATAGGCATCTGGTTCCCTAGATTTGAGAAATTTTCTTCTATCATTTTGTCAAGTTTATTCTCTATGCCTTTGACCTAGAATTCTTCTCTTTATTCTAGTTCCATAATTTATAGATTTTTTTCTCTCTCTGTTGTGTCCCAAAAATCATGCATGTGCCATTTGTGTGACTGTATTTAAATTTGTCATTTTCTTGATTGGATCCTTAAACTTTCCTTCAATCCCTTGTGTTCTGTCTTCTATAAAAGCATGCATTGCTGCATGCTAACCTTATTTTCACAATTTCAATCTTAGATTATGTGCTGCTGAATGAGCACAAGTTGCTTTTTTCAAAGTATTTTATCACAACATAATGAAAAAGTAACTAACACAACAAATTAATCGCTGTCTTGATTATGGAATCAATTATTGTCCTGAGGTAGGTGAGTTAGGTTGTACCTGACAGGTCCAGCAAGCTGTGTGAAAGCCTTACAGGATTGGCATATGAAAACAGCAACAAGAAAACAACCTGAACAAGTAAACAAAGAATAAAGGCTACGAATCCTCTGGCACCAGCTAACTATAGTTGGCCAGCACCACTGAGACTGGCTCAGTCACAGAGCACTCCAGTGTCTCTGAAGGCAACCTGCTGCTCATTAAAATACGGAAATGCACAACCCTTGTTGCAGATTTAATGGGGTAATGAGATATGAGGCACATGGAGTTATAGGTAGAACTGCGTTTAACAGAGTATGTAGGGAAAACACTGTAGTGCACAAATGATCTCCCCCATCAGTGTACATTAGGCTCACATAAATGTCCCACTCATTATAGTAGGAACATTAGAAATATTGAGTTTAATTTTTCTTTGATTTGGCCAGTTGTCCCCACACACTGAAAAATTATACATTCAGTGATTAAATATCTGTCTTCTATAGAAATCGCACATCTTTTCTCATTTCCTTGTGTGAGCAGACAAAAACTTCAAAACTTCAAAACTGTCCACTGAACTCTTTGTATTATTAATTAAATTAATTTATAGCTCAGTCATAGGCCCCTTCCTCTTCTCCTCCCAGTCCACCCTCCCTCCAGCATCCCCTCTCCCCTATTTCTCAGAATAGGGTAACCCCCCGCCCCACCCAGACGTCCCAGCTCATCTAGTCACAAGAGGACTGATGGGAAAAAATGTAAATAAAGTGCAGTAGGCTAGTTTGAGAAACCATTCATATACCTGGCATTATACTATTTCATAATTGTTTAATTACTTACCATTGTTAATTTCTTACTGTGCCAAATTTACTAATTATGCTTTTCATAAGTTTGTGCATATAGAAAAATATGCACATTAGACCTATGTATAAAATTATATCATATATACATATATATGTTAGCTCCCATTACGTTTTGTTGTTTTGATTTTTTTATTAAATTCTTTATTAATTACACTTTATTCACCTTATATACCCCTGTAGTTCCATCTCTCCTCTCATCATAGTCCCTCCCTTCCTCCCCCTTCTGCACCCATGTCCCTCCCCAAGAATACTGATAGAGGAGGTCCTCCTTTCCTTCCCTCTGATCCCAGTCTATTAGGTCTCAGGAGTGGTGCATTGTCTTCCTCTGTGGCCTGATAAGGCTGCTCCACCCTCAGGGGGAGGTGATCAAAAAGCAGGCCAATCGTTCATGTCAGAGACAGTCCCTGTTCCTATTACTATGGAACCCACTTGGACACTGAACTGCCATGGGCCACATCTGTGCAGGGGTCCTAGGTTCTCTCCATGCATGGTACTTGGTTAGACTATCAGTCTCAGGAAAGACCCTTGTGCTCAGATTATTTGGTTCTGTTGCTCTCCTTGTGGAGCTCCTGTCCTCTCCAGATCTTACTATTTCCCACACCTTTCATAAGTTTCCTTGCACTCTATTCAAGTGTTGGCCAAAAGTCTCAGCATCTGCTTTGATAGTCTGCAGGGCAGAGCCTTTCAGATGCCCTCTGTGGCAGGCTCCTGACTTGTTTCCTATTTTCTCTTTCTTCTGATGTCCATCCTCTTTGCTCTTCCGGATAGGGATTGCACATTTTACCAAGAGTCCTCCCTCTTGATTAGTTTCTTTAGGTGTAGAGATTTTAGTAGGCT
>JAQQSO010007264.1:0-10745 GCA_028658305.1 Pachyuromys duprasi | reverse complement strand
GGGAGGGAGGGAGGGAGGGAGGGAGGGAGAGAGAGAATTTCAGTCCTATCTCTCTTATGAATATTGATTAAAAAGTACTAGATAGCTGAATCTTGAGGTAGCACACTTTCTAATTGCTGAGAAGTGGTCAGATTGGTTTGCAAAATGGTTATACCACTTTTAATTCCCACCAGCAATTGAGGAGGGTTGTTCTTTCTCCACATCATCTCCAGCTTGTGTTGTCAATTGGGTTTTTGATCTTAGCCATTCTGATGGGTGAGAGTTGAAATCTCAAGGTTATTTGGATTTGCATCTCCCTGATGGCTAAGACTTAGGGCATTTCTTTAAGTGTTTTTCTAACATTCTACAATCCTCTACAGAGAGATCTCTGTTTAGCTTTGTACCCCAAATTTTAATAGGTTACTGGATTTTTTGCTTTTTAAGTTATTGAGTTCTTTTTATATGCTGGGTATTAGCCTGCTGTCAGATATAGGGTTGGTGAAGATTCTTTCCCCAGTCTGCAGGCTGTCATTTTGTTTTGAGGACAGTGTCTTTTGCTTTACAGAAGCTATTCGGTCTTCTGAGGTCCCATTTATTTAATGTTGTTGTATTGTTGGTTTTCTCTTCAGGAAGTAGTCTCCTGTGCCAAAGAGTGTTAGGGTCTTCCCCAATATTTTTTTCTAACTGATTTAATGTATCTACTTTTATGTTGAGGTATTTCATCAACTTGGACTTTACTTGTGTGCAGGTTGATAAATATGGATCTATTTTCATTTTTCTGCATGTGGACATACAGTTGGACCAGTGCCATTTGTTGAAGATGCTGTCTTTTTTCAATTGAATTGTTTTGGCTTCTTTGTCAAAAATTAAGTATCCATAGTTGTGTGGTTTTAATTTTGGGTATTTTATTTGGTACCATTGATCCAGTATTCTGTTTATATGCCAATGCCTTGCAGTTTTTATTACTATTGCTCTGTAGACGAGTTTGAGATCAGGAATGGAGATACCTCCACGTGATTTATTGTACAGGATCGTTTTGGAAATTCTGGGGTTTTTGTTTTGCCATTTGAAGTTGAGAATTTTTCTTTCAAGGTCTGTAAAGAATTCTGTTGATAATTTGATGGGAATTGCATTGAACCTGTAGATTGCTATTGGCAGAATAGCCATTTTCACTATGTTAATCTTACCAATCCATGAACAAGGGAGATCTTTCCATCTTCTGATATCTTTTACAATTTCTTTCTTCAGAGACTTTAAGATTTTCAAAAACATATCTTTCACATTCTTGTTTAGAGTCACACCAAGGTAATTTATGTTATTTGTGGCTATTGTGAAGGGTGTTGTTTCCCTACTTTCTTTCTCAGTCCTTTTCTATTGGGTATACAGGAGGGCTTCTGTTTTGTTCTTGTTTTTTTTGTTTGTTTGTTTGTTTGTTTTTGTTTTTTTAGTTGCTTTTTTATCCAGCCACTCTGCTGAAGGTGTTTAACATCTGAAGGAGTTTTCTGGTTGAATTTTGGAGTCAGTCATATATACTATCACATAATCTGCAAATAGTGATACTTTGACTGCTTCCTTTCCAGTTTGTATCCCCTTGAACCCTTTAATTGTCCTATTGCTGTAGCTAAGACTTCAAGTACTATGTTGAAGAGATATGGAGACAGTGTGCAGCCTTGCCTTGTCCCTGATTTCAGTGGGATTGATTTCAGTTTCTCTCCAATGAGTTTGATTTTGGCAAGAGGCTTGCTGTATATTGCCTTTACTACATTTAGGTATGTGCCTTGTTTCTCTGATCTTGCCATGGCTTTAAACATGAAAGGGTGTAGGATTTTGTCAAATGCTTTTTCGACATCTAAGGAGATGATCCTGTGGTTTTGCTCCTTCAGTTTGATTTTATGTTGGATTACATTGATGGATTACAATATATCGAACCACTCTTGCATGCCTGGGATGAAACCTACTTGGTCACAGTGGATGATTTGTTTTATGTGCTCTGGATTTGGTTTGCAAATATTTTATTGATTATTTTTGCTTCAAAATTAAAAGGAGAGATAGGTCTGAAGTTCTATTTTTTGTTTGGTTTTTGTGTGATTTAGGTCTCAAAGTGATTGGGCTTCATAGAATGAGTTTGTTAATGTTTCTTCTGTTTCTATTTTGTGGAACAGTTTGAAGATAATTGGAATTAGTTCTTCTCTGAAGGTCTGGTAGAATTCTGCACTGAAACCTTCAGCCTTGGGCCTGTTTTTGAAGGGAGACTGTTGATGACTGCTTCTATTTCTTTGGTGGTATATGGGACTAATCAATCTTTCTAGCTAATCTTGACTTAATTTAGGAAGATGGAATCTATCAAGAAAATTGCCCATTTCCTTTGGATTTTCAAATTTTGTCGCATGTAGCCTTTGTAGTACGACCTAATGATTGTTTGGATTTCCTCAGTGTGTGTAGTTATGTCTCCGTTTTCATTTCTTATTTTGCTGATTTGGATGGTTTCTCACTGCCTCTTATTTAGTTTGGCTAAGGGCTTGTCGATCTTGTTGGTTTTCTCAAAGAACCAGCTTTTGGTTTCATTGATTCTTTGAATAGTTTTAATTTTTTTCTAATTCATTGATTTCAGCCTTGAGTTTGATTATTTCCAGCCTTCTGTTCTTCTTGGGTGAATCTGCTGCTTCTCTCTTTCTTTTTTTTCTTTTCTTTTTTTTTTCAGTAGGGCTTTCATTTGGGCTTTTAAGTTGTTTATATGAGATTTTCACATTTCAATTTTAAGGCATTTAGTGCTCTGAGTATTGCTCTTAGCACTGTCTTCATTGTGTCCCATAAGTTTCAGTATGTTGTGTCTTCATTTTCATTGAATTTTAGGACGTCTTTCTTTCTTTATTTCTTTCCTAACCAAGCTGTCATTGAGTACTGAGCTATTCAGTTTCTATATCTGTGCAGACTTTGTGCAGTTTCTGTTGTTGTTGAGTTCTAGTTTAGACCACGATAGTCAGAAAGGATACAAGGTATTATTTCTATCTTCTTTAATCTGAGGAGGCTTGTTTGTGACCAAATATATGGTCTGTTTTGGAGAAGGTTTGATGAGGTGCTGAAAAGAAGGTGTACTCTTTTGCTTTAAGGTGAAAAGTTCTGTAGACATCTTTTAGGTCCATTATATATATAGGATTTATGTAAGTGCCCTTATTTCCCTGTTTTGCTTCTGACCGCATGATGTTAGATTTGTGTTGCCTGTACAGGTTTTGCTTGCATTTGTGCCTATGCATACTGAGTGTGGTTAGTGCATGAGGATTTTGAAAGACAGCGTTAGAATCCCTGAAACTGGAGTAAGCCGTGGTTGTAAACCAGTATATCGCTGGTGGGATTTGAAGCCAGGTCCTCTAAAACAACATGTGCTTTTGAATGATTTTTTTTCTTCTTATTTGGCTTTTTGATACAGGGTTTCTTTGTAGGTTTGTATGACCTATGCTCACTTTGTAGACTAGACTGACCTGGAACTCACATGAGACTGCCTTCCTGTCCCTTACCCACATGCTAGGATTACAGGTAGGAGCCACCATGGAGAGCCTAACTTTCATATTCTATTTGTAAAGAAACAAGATTTTGCTTTGTTATCCATGTGGGCTCCTGGGATCCCAGACACAAGGGATTCTTTGCTCTGAGCTTGAGGAGTCTCTGGCACTAAGGAGGCACATCAATTCATTATCCTTTGTGTCTGGCACAAGACCTTTATTGTAGAGGTTAATATTTTTATTTTCATTTGTGTTACACCTATGAGGATTTGTGTCTGTGTACTATGTGTATGCCCGGTGCCTTTGGGGTTGGAAGAAGGCATTGTATTCCCTGGAACTGAGGTTATTATGTAGTTGTGAACCACTGTATGGGTGCTGGCAATTGAAGTCAGATCCTTGTAAGAACAAGTTATCTGGGGCTGGAGAGATGGCTAAGAGGTCCTGAGTTCAGTTCTGTGCAACCACATGGTGGCTCTGAAAAATGTGCAATGAGATCTGGTGCCGTCTTGTGGCTGTCACGTGTACATGCAGGCAAAATATAGTGTAAACATAATAAATAAATCTTAAAAAAATACTCCACTTAAATTTAAAAAAACAAATAACTAACCAATTTTTAACAGATTTAATTTAGTTCATTTTTCTGTAAAAAAGTCTTTATGTGGTAGCCATAGCTGGAGCCTTGGTCCTCTGAACAGAGATTCTGGTATGGCTTTTCACAAGCTGATCAGTGAATTCCTGAGAGGGAAACTGGGTGAATACAGAGGTCAGGGGTCACGTACACAATTAGATTCTGCCCTGTTGATTAACTTATAACTAGCCTTCAGCCTTGCTGAGTCTCCAATATTTCTGCCCCATTGAGAGTCCTGAAGCAGTTTTAGAAGAAGAGAACTTTGCCTATAATACCACCTCTTAGGCTGAAATGCTAAGTCAAAAGGGGCTCCCTGAATTTTGCTTTAATTTGGGGGAACCTGCTTAGCTGGAGCAGCAACTGGACAGAAAGCCTGTAGAGATGCTAGAAAGAGAAGGATCCAGAGGTTGGTTTAAATCCTAGTATAATAGTTCTCCTTGAGTTACTAACCTATTGTCACCCTGATGGGACCACTACTCATTTTGATTACTACCTTAGGGTCTTGTATTTTAAATCACTTGATGGCTTTCATGAAGGAATGTTTTGAAGTGATATAGTAATGGTACTCAGAATGCCATTGTGGCAAGATAAATTTGGAGGACACCAGGGGTCATATCTGGAAGTCCCAAGTTTGGGTCTTAGATGATCATGGGAAGGGGGAAATGAGAGACAAAATAATTAAAACTTAGGTATTTGGGGTTATTGAGTTAATGTTTGAAGCACAAGCCTGAACAAAAGCCAGACTGATGGAAACATGTCCAGCTACCTGTGGGGAGGACCCAACCTTACTGCATTCTTTTCCTGCTCAGTAGATATACACTTTCTAGGAAAATAGCCCAGATTGCCCCCTCCCCTTGGAGAGCTTAATGATTAGCTGGCACTAGCGAGGAATAACAATGCCTTTTGTGTCTGGCTCAAAATCTTTATTTTAAATTGTAATTTCTTTTTAATTTAGAATTGGGTTACATGGATGGGGTTTTGCATACTTTTGTCTTTGTGTAACCTGTGTGTCTGGGGTTTGTAAAGAATTTGACAGAAGCATTGTTGTCCCTAGAACTGGACTTATTAATAGTTGTGAGCCACTGTGTTGGTGATGGGAATTGAACCCAGATCTTTTACAAGAACAATTGACTTTTAAAACATGGTTTCATTTATTTTGATTTTTTGACAGTTTTCCTCTGCACCCTTGCCTATCGTTGGGTTAAGTGGTAGACCAGGCTGCCCTGGAACTCACAGAGATCTGCCTGCACCTCCCTTTCTGATTGCTGGGAATACAGGCATGTGCTCCCACATCCAGCCTTACATATATGTTTTCTTTTAGAAAGAAGATTTTACTTCGTTATGTAGTTGGGCTACCAGGTTCCCACAGAAAATGGAGACTTTGGCCTCAGCTTAATGATTCACAGGGACTGGGAAGTAAAAACAGTGTGTTTTGTGTCTTCCTCAAGTCCCTTTGCTTAGATTTTATTTTCATTTATATTTGTGTTGCATGTCTGGGGTTTAGCTTGCATTTGTGTCTGTGCAGCATGGGTGTGCCTGGTGTCTGAAGAGATTGGAAGAAGGTATTGGATTCTCTGGAAGTGGAGTTACCAGTAGTTGTAAGGCACTGAATGGTTGGTAGAAATGGAAACCAGGTCCTCTACATGAAAAAGATCTTATTTGTGTGTTTGTTTATTATTTAGAGACAGGGTTTCTCTGTAGCTTTGCTTGTCTTGGCTCACTTTTTGACTAGAGAGCTGTTAGGGAACTCACAATGTGGACCAGGCTGGCTTCTAAGTCAGAGTACTGCCTGCATCTACTTTTCAAATCCTCAGTTACCAGCTTAAAGGCTTGCACAACTATGCCCTCTCTTGTACTTTCTAAGATGTCAGGTTTAAGCCCATACAACCTCCTGGAACAATGCCTAAAGTCAAAAGGCAAATGCATGAGAAGTACATTGATAACTGCCAGAGAAAGGTACAGTTGTAAAAATTGCTTGGTTTTTTTTTTAATTGTTGTTGTTTTTATTTGTTTATTTTTTCTTGAGTTGGAGTGGGCACCAGAAAATTTTAAATAACCTATTCTTTCCCCCCCCTTAAGGTCTGACAAGTTTTGATGCCAGAACCATGCTTCATTTTGCTAGATGTTTTGTGGTTTTTCCCCTGATTTCTTATGTAGCACACTAAATGGTAGTCTGTCAGAGCTCAGGGTAGTTGGAAGACCAGAAACACAAATTAAAAAAAAAATACATTCTGGCAGTTCAAGCAAAGTCTAAGCCTTAAATTTCTCATATGTGTGTGTGTGTGCTTGTGTGTGTTTATGTATGTTGTATTGTTTTCTTTTGATTTTTTTTAATTTAGTATGGACCATGTATAGGTTTTAAATCCCACCTCCATGGAGGCAGAGACAGGTGGATCTCTGAGTGTGTTGCTAGTCTGGCCTACAGATGGGTTTCAGAAGGTCCAGGGTTATGGAGAGATATCCTGTCTGGAAAACCACAAATTAAAAACAAAAATAAATAAATACAGAAGAAAAGATAATTTTTTTTTTCTGTCCACAAAGAAAATTGCTAGAAACCAGGCATGGTCAGGGCTCCGAAGTGGAAGGTGTCCCTTGTAAGCCAGCCTGGGCTTACAAGGACCAGTTCTTAAAAGCAAAATGGAGAAGTCGGTTTTTAGAGATAGTTAACCACATTATCCCACTTGGGTACAGATCTATATCGAAATGGTGCAATTCTGTGAGAAGCAGCATCTCAAAAGTGAGGTCGAATTCTAGAAGCACTGGAGCAGATTTCTCAATGTCATAGTTAGAAAATTCAGAAACAGCATTCTGGTCAGTCATGATAGGTGGGAGGCAAAAACGTAGGAACACGTCGTGTACTCCCATGTTGCTTAGCAGCTTGTCCCTATAAAAGGCGCTGCCTCACACATCCATTTCTTCCTCCGCAGAGGAGTGCAGGAGCAGGTCAAGGCTGGTACATGCGACAGACACAAACAATTAGGTATGTATATGGGGACTATGGGGGTCTTGGTCTCCTTTTAGGGTAGTGGGATTAAGTAGAGTCACCACACTGACTCTACTGGGGTTCCTTGTTGGCACTTGGGATCATGAGGACTGAGATCATGTAAGACATTTTCCCTTAGGGAGAAAAAGTGTCTCGGGTGCCAGAACTGCAGCTGAGGCAGTTAGCAACAGTGCAGCAGACCCTGGGATGGGTCCCAAGTGCAGCTGAGAAGAGAAAACGGCCAGTGTTCTGATTGGGTTAGGGGCGGGATGTGGACGCCCAAAGAGGACCTCAGAAGCCGAATGGGGTGAGCACCAGGAGAAGGCAGACCCAGGGATAGTGGCACCCAGGAACCATGACCCCAGTGACTGGCAGTTTAGAAATTCCATTTGTTTGGTGGCTACAAATTGCACCTGGGGGTGGGAGGGTTCAGGTGCTGGTCCCCAAACAGGTAGCATAGTACACTGGTAGGATAGGACTTAGGGTACTCATAGCATTGTGGGTCCAGGATAGGGGAAAATGGCGGCCAAGGGCCTCACCTTCAGCCTAGTCTTCATGGGCTGTGGGAAAATGATCTGCAAGGATGTGGGAAGCCACAACTTGGAGATGTCCCAAGCGGGTAGGAGAAGTTTGCTGTGCTGGGAGGACTAGCTAGTAACATGGGACTTAGGTATGCCCAAAAGGGGGGCTTGTGTGGCCCAGTGGACACTTAGGACAACCATGGGAAGGATATTAGTTTATGGACCAGCAAGAGGAATGGGGTCTCAAAGCCTGATAGGTGGACGCTCCCAGATTTCCAAAAGGTATAGCTCAGGTTATGTCCCAAGAAGATGCCAGGAATGTGACACAGGGCTTGAAGGAGATGGGGTTGGGTGACCTGACAGACACAGAGATTCCTCAGAAGAAGGGGTGGTGGGGCAAGGTGGAGCCAGGCAAGGTGGGCAGGGCTGGCAGGAGGGGCTGAGGAGCCAGGGCAGGGCTAAGGGTTGGGGCAAGGTTGGGCTGAGGGTGGAGGGGAGGGACAGTGCAGAGCCAGACAGGGCAGGTGGGAGAATGGAGTGTGGCATGTATGGTGGAGTAGGGTGGCCTGAGTTGGGAAATATCACTGTACTCCTGTGAGAGGCCCTGACTAAGCCACCAAGGGGAACATCAGGGGGCTTTTGCTTAGAGGAAGGAGTTGGTAAGGCCAGCAGCCTCCTGTGGTGAGGCCTGGTGGAGCTCATTCCAAATGACTAGGCCAGACTAGGCCACCATTCCTGGCAGCTGGAACTGCAGGGAGAGTTTGGCTGGGGGTGCAAGTCTGGGAGAGCAGCTTTCTGGAGAACAGAGGTTGAACAATTTACAATTAAAGGCTACCCATGTGGAAAGAAAGCTGGCGGCTAAATTGAGGTCTGTACTTCTCTTTACACCTCATTAATGTCACACTTGAGGGAGATAAAGGGTCCACTACATGCTTTTGGTTATTTTCATTTGAATATTTTCTAGGTAGAGTTTTCTGATGTAGCTCAGACTTACAACTCACTCTATAGACCAGGCTGTCTGCTAGCTCAGAGATTTGCTTTTCTCTGCCTTCTAATTCATTCATTCATTTTTTTCTTTATTTCTTTCTTTTAAATAAGTTATTAGGGATTTTGTTGTTGTTGTTTTGCTTTTTTCTGTCTGTCTTTCTTTTTTTGAGACAGGGTTTCTCTCTTTATGATTTTTTGTCCTGGAACTATAGATGAAGCTGGTTTGAACTCAGAGATCTACCTGCCCCTACATCCTTAGTGCTGGCATTAAAGATGTAAACCAGCACTGGGCATATTGTTTTGTGAAACCAAGATTGCTTTGTATCCCAGTTTCAGTTCTGAATAACTATGTCCTACTTTATCAGTTATTTAAAAAAAAATAAAGTACATTTGTGTGTGTGTGTGTGTGTGTGTGTGTTTGAACATGCAATTGTCATGGTAGGTGTATACAGATCAGAGATTAGGCAACTTGCATGAGTTGGTTTTCTACTTCTACTCTGTAGGTCCCTGGTATCAAATTCAGATTGTTAGGTTTGGTGGCAAACACATCTTCTTGATAAGCCCTTTCAAGTGTATTGATCTTGGTCAGGCTTAAATATGAATTGTAAAGAAACAAATATCTAAGGAGCTAGAATTTCAGACTCCTATATATCTCTCTTAGCACCCAGAAGCTCATAACTCTGACACACACAATACTTTATTAAGTATGAATAATTTCTAGAATGAAACTCTGATGAAATTCATGCCTATTTTTACATGACTTCCACTGCACCCTTGGTATCGTGTACCCTTGCAAGACATATATCTATGTATATATGCACTCCTATATGTAGACATATGTAGACAGACAGACAGAATTAAAAATAATTTTTTTTAAATTACATATATGGGCTGAGATGTAGCTCAGCTGACAGAGTATTCGACTAGCCTGCATCAAACTCGGTTCAGACACAAACACTCCATAAATCAATGGCAGAAACACTGCTGTTAATCCCAAACCTCACTTGTGACAATCAGGAGAATGAAAACTTCAAGGTCACCTTCCACTACACGGGGTTTTAAAGCCAGATCAGAATCAACTCTGAGACGCTAGTCCTAATTTTGAGGTACGGTCATGCTATTGAGACCAATCCGGACACACGTAAGTGTGTAAAGCTATTTCTGAACTTGCATTTTGGAAACTGGTTGGTCCCAGCATGTATTTGAGAATGTCGATATCTTCTTGCCTGTGTTGTTGGTAGGCCTCATTTTAAAATTCTTTTTTTTTTCCAGTTATATTCTTAACATGGATATAGACAGTAGCAGTGAAGACTCTGAGCAAAATAAGTAGAGCCATCTTTTAGTTGGAGTGTGCATATGTTAAATGTCTTTGGAGAGATGACTGATATGAGATTTGGGACACTTGGCTTGATTTGGTCCTATGTTTGCCCCGTTCTAGTGCTCTTTCTGAGATATTGAAATTTATTTCTCTGTTGTCAAGAGCATGGGAATATATTCGTTTTTTAAATGTGTTCTTTACCCCTTTTTGGATTCTGGGTCTTCCATTTCCACTCTATCTTTCATAGGACATATAGATTATTTTGGCTCTTACATCTATCCCCCTCCCTTTCTTTGTCTTTCTCTTGTTGGTGGACATCGAGTCCAAGGTATTCTAACCAAGTGATCTACCACTGACCCAAGTCACTAATCTTGGGTAAATGTAAATTTTACCAGCTGTAATTTCTAAGCTAGTTTTCAGGAGTAAAAGACATGAGTCTCTAGATGTTATGATGGTTCCTAATTCTCTTTCTTTGTTTGATTTAGATCAGTCTCCAATGCAGGAGGAGGAAAATTGCAGGTAAGCAGGAGAATTGCTGGAAATTGACTTTCCTTTTCTTCACCCATTGTTCTGGGCAAGAAGATTTAAAAGTAAACATCACATTTTCTCAACATCATCATGTTGGATGTTTGAATTTATTACTAGTTTAAAGTATCTGATTCTAATCTTGGGCCATTATTTAACTCTTCACCTGTTCTTTCATTTATGTAGGTGTGTATTTGAATGTGTGCGTGTGTTTGTGTTTCTGTGTGTGTGTGTGTGCTTTTAATTTTTTTTAGATGGCATCTCGCTGTATAGGTCTGGCTGTCCTGGAACTCACTCTACAGAC
>JAQQSO010007263.1:0-10746 GCA_028658305.1 Pachyuromys duprasi | reverse complement strand
GGTTTCTACAATCAAGGACCATGTGTGGTTGTGGACTGGAACCCCTGCTCCGATGGGGCCCATGATAATTTGGTGTAGGGCTGAAGACCCTATTCAGGGAAACAGGGACTGTTTCAGTCATGATCTTGATGGCTGACTCTTTGACCCTCCCCCATATAAGCCGGGGAATGACAGACTGGCTAGATCCCAGGGGAGGACTTTGCAGCCAGCCCTGAGGAGACAAGATAAGCTGGGGTTGGATGGAAGGGAAGGAGGTCCTCCCCTGTTGGTGGAATTGGAGGGGGCGGGGAAGAAGGAGATGAGGGAGGGAGTGGGAGGGTAGGAGGAAATGGGGGAGGGGGCTACGCCTGGGATTCAAAGTACCTAACCTGTGACTGAAATAAAAATAAATAAATTAAAAAAAAGAAAAGCATGTTATGTTAAATACATTGGTGCTTCTATGTCAACGGATAATATTAGAAGCGACAGACATAGGAGGAAGCAGGAATGGCTTATGGCATGGAAAGGACAAACATCTGTGACATGGAGAGGAAAAGGATTCTTATGCATATTATTAATAAAAATCACCATTTTATTAAACAGAGTAAAGAATCAGAAAGAAATGACTATCCATACCTCATGGAAGGTTAAAGGTGATACCACACATGTGGTAAATTTTCAGTGAGAATTATTTGTGACCTCTAACTGAATATTCCTGTAGCAAGATATTAATAGTGAAAATATTTGCCCTGCATATTTAAATAATCAATAACAATCAAGGCAGCTATATATCTCACTATCATTTAACTTTCCAGATTATATAAATATGGTGATTTGTTAAGTATGAATACTAAAATACAAAAATACTTGAATTTTTCTCTTAAATTATTTAAAATCTTCTAATGTCTTTGTTCAGAAATAGTCCTCATGATATTTAAAGCATTCATGGTGTTGCATCTGAGCACTATTTTCACCAACTATTCCTCATCAACACGAACTTTAGAAGAATAATTAAAATCTAACCAATTTACAGTAAATTCCATATGCAAAATAGAAAATTAATTGTTATTAAATGTTGGATTCTTAAGCAGAAAAACTGGATAACATACATTGTCATAATCCTGCTCCTGAGTCCATCCATTCTTTATAGTATATATTCTACTGTCTGATGGACATCTTGTCTAACTCCAGTTTTGCATGAAATATAACCTGGTTCTTCATACTAGTTTACCAAACGGTGGTCCAAAAAAAAAACAACAACAAAAAACAAAAACAAAACCAAAAAATAACAAAATAGATGTAAATTTATTCAAATTAGATTTGAAAAAATCCATCAGTTTATGCAAAGTTAGATTTTCAACAGTTTTTTTACTCTTTCTTCTTCATGCCTTTCAGAGTTAAAATGTAATCTAAAGGTTCCAGAATCAACTAATATGAATATGTTCATCATTAAGCAAATCAATTGAGAATACATATTACAAACCCTCACAAGAGCATCTTATGTGTAACAATAAAATAAATTATAGGAATTAAAAAATATAGCCTGATAACATAAGATGGAAACCTGGGGAGGTCAATATGAAATACATTCTCTATATAAAATGGCCATTTTCTCTGAAATTAATGCAGTTATTTATTAAAATCCTTAAAAATTCTACAATATATTCATTTCTGAACATTTAAAATTGCTAAATTAATCTATGACAAATGGGTAAAGGAATCAATTGGTATTGTGACATAAAATATTGATTATGGAATGTCTGACTTCCATCTTTATATTTTCCAAAACAGAAAAGAATATGGATTACATTCCCTTATTCAGCTAGATATTCAACTCTTTCCAATAACCACAAAGTACAAAGCGTTGATCTTGAGTGCTGTAAGTAAAAAGGCTGTAGGATTTACCTCTGCATGTATGAACTAAGGGATTCTGCAAACCTAACTGCCTATTTGTTTTTTTTAATGTGGATCATTTTTCATGTGTGAAAGTATCAACACCACCAAAAAATTCTAGAGAAGCAAGTTAAGAATCTGTCATTTCCCTGTAGTGCAGTCCTCGATCAATTAAGTTTTTCAACTTTGTTAAGTTAGCTGTAGTAGATTACTTCTAACTACTTAAATATTCTGCTTCATCTGACACACATCAGGGCCTGGCTTCAAGAACTGGGTGCCTGTGTAGACAGTAATTCTCAGTTGTTTAAAAAAAAAATCTATCAATATTGACTCGTATAAGGTAATAGCCATTATTTATAAAGAAAAGCCCAACTGTGTTGCAAAATCCTATTTTAGTTGACTCTTTGTGAAATACAGTTTGTTTCATCTACAAATTAATCTCAAGGATTATGATGTGGAGACACATGTTTTGATATGGCAGCTAATGACCACATGTGAATATTTGCGGCAGGTTTAAATTAAACTTAAATGAAATGGTGGTACATACCATTGTGGAGCCAAGTGGTCTCTGAGTTTGAGTGTGGCTTCTTTTACATAGAAAATTGCAGGTCAGACATGGCTATATGGGCATATAGTAAGATATTGTCTCAACAAACCAAAGAACAAAACAAAAGCCAACAAACAAACAAACGTGTGTGTCTCACTTCCCTACACTACCACACTTGTAATAAAGAGCTCGATAAACACATAACATCAACGACTCTGGGCAGCACACAGAACAGTGTTATCATTACCCAAGTTTCCACCTTTGTACTGGACTCTAGAGCCAATTGAAACCAGTGAGAAAATAGACAAGTTACTTCTTTAGAAGCCACTTATATACTCTGTTTGATTATCTCTCTGTCTCTCTCTTCCTGTATTTGTTTCTCTCTGTCTCTCTCTGTGTTGATGGTATTATTCATGGTACTTACAGTGTGTATCCACATTGAAATGTGTAGGATATCATCCCTAACTGCTCTGACCTGTGTCTTAGCCTACATGTTCAGTAACAAACTTCAAGCAAGAATTCAATAGTTAGATGATCCATGTCTGACTGTAGTTACAGAAAATAAGTTTTATTCACTGGCTACCCTGGGAAAGATACATTGCAGATTATATTTCATGTGCTTTGCTTGCTGAATTCTCAATCTTTGAAAAATAGGATTGCCATCATTCCAGTTAGTAGATATTGCATTGTGGACATTATTGTTTTGTTTTGTTTGAAATTCATTTATTGAAATTCTGACACACTATTTTAATATATAGATGAATTTTATTCATGGCCCTTAAAATGGTAATTTAGATAAAATGAGACAATTTTATCCAGTCAAGCACAAATATCTTGTAGAACACAGGGAAGGACATATATCCAGAGATATAAAAACACACACTCATTCACAGAATACTGTGCAATGGTACATGAAAAAGACAGCTACTTACATACAAGTCAAGTATAGACACACACACACAAACAAATAAATAAAAACCTTACTGTTATATTGTTCTTGGATAACTGAACTCCAGAAATGTTTGAGAAGAAATGATGTTTATGGCAGTCCACACTAATTCATATTTTTATTGGTCTTTTCTTTATTATCCTAACAAAATACAAAAGGGCTTACTTTATATTGAAAAAGGTTTACTGATCCACAGATTAGCACCCTAAGAACAAGTGAAAAGTAGAACCCAAATTCCAGAAGAAGTATGGGTTTAACTTTCTGCATTTAACTGGGATAAACAAAATATTGCAACTGTTAATAATCAAGTCAATGACCAGTCTACAATGCAAGTTGGGAAGGGATTACCATCATGTAAGTCATTCTTACCATTCATATCATCTCCCGATGTTGCAAAAAATGTCAACTAAAGCTTCAGAATTTTTCAACTTGTTTTGGAGGCATGTGGAGAAGTCTTTGAGTCTGGACTATTTTATGACTTTCAGTATTTTCAGAAACATGATTTATCTTCAAAGAACTTGACATTCTGAGTCTACAGGCTTGTAGAAGAAACAGAGCAAGAAAAGAACTCTTGTATATTATATAATGAATTTCCAAGGAGAAATTAGAGATAACTCAGAATTTTTATATGCTTCTTACATAAACTTAGATTTTTATGCCTGAGCACAAAAATCAAAATAAGGAAAGGAAAACCTTTAATTAGGAAATGATACATTCTTTAGATCGAGACACCGAGCTGCTACTAACTACAAAACCAGAATATCCTAATGAAGCTAAAGTTGTGAGATTAATTGCTCCCTTCTATTCATTGCTAATGAAGAGTAACGATTGACTTGACAAGCTAATTATTATAACATCCTGGGTCCACAGTATGTAATAAAAGTTATAATGTTCCAGTCAATCAAAATCTTTTACTTCTGCTACTGTGCTTGAATTCTTCTACTTCTTTGTGATGTTAACCGGATGACATATGCAAATTACTGAAGGTGCTATCCTCAGGTACGAATAGAAACACAATATAACCTGCATATATATTCCTACCTCAATGGCTGCACTTCATAGAAATTTCGGTTATATTAAAGATGAGATAGTTTTACAAATATTATCATATCACCATGAAACACATTGAACTGGAGATTTGATAATATACAGTAAATCATAACATAATTTCATTATTACATAGTATATGTTCTTATAGAGTAGAGATAGATTAGATGCAACTTAAATAAAGCATCTAATAAAAGAGATGCTGGAAGATATGATAAATGATTCTTTGCTGACATTGTTGGATCATTTTACTGTAATTGTCATATAACTTTTTATTAAAAGTGGAAGCTATTATTTTGGAAATTTTCTTTTTCAATTTTGTGTTATATTTCTTTTTAAAAATTAATTATTTTTTAAATTAATTGCAATTTATTCATTTTGTATCTCAGCAGTAGCCTTCTCACATGTCCCCTCCCAATCCCACCCTTCCTCCCTCTGGTGTTGCATTTCTAATTTTCTATCCAAACATAATTCTCTTCTCAATGGAAATGCCACCTCTCTGACATACTTTTACAGTCATGTTGTACAATAATCTTATATTTCCACCTGGAATCTGAGCTGGGAAAGATGTCTACAGTGTCAGCAGGTGTTACTATAATAAGACTACTAAAAGGAAGTGTTTCTAAGAACTAATGTGTGTCCCATAAAATACAAAGTTGACATTGTGTTTACTATCCTAATCTGATGTCCGTTTTTTTTTTTTTGAGTCATCACTCACATCTTTACTGACTCAACTTTCCCTGTCTTGACATTTTATTTTGTAAGTATCAGGAGAGATTACACTTGAAAAAAGAATCTTGAAAAAGAAACACTTTTAGTTGATATAATTCATGAAATTATCTAGTGTTCTGGAACATGAATAAAACTTAAAATGTAAGAGATAATTAATCTAACAAGTCTAAAATATTATTTATAAAACAATTTTTGGAACATTATTTGACCTGAAATAAAATATGTTTATCTATTTATGTATTTTTTTAAGAAAGTTGGTGATAAGACATTCTGAGAGAATTTAACACAATATTTGGTATCTTATCCTTATTTGCTGAAATGGTTGAAGGTAACCATATTGATAAATACAATGCATTCAAGAATAATGACCCTCAGCTCCTCCTTGGATGACTTTGTCAAAAATGTAATCTGAAATATTTGTCCAGCCTTTGACCTCACAAATCATGTGATTCCTTCTTGGACTAACTCTCAGCTCTACTATTCCTGTTCTGCACCTCGGTCTCTCTCTATATTTGTGATTCTAATCAGGATGGCAGTACAGTATTATGTTCCATAAAGATAAAAATTTGAATTATTTCCTTAAATGCTCATTTTAAGATCAGAGTTCTATAAATGAATTTGCTCTCTCCTGTATGTTCTTCACCCATAGCTAAGTTGTCACCCATAGCTGAAGCTTGGGATCTAGTGCTGTCCTTAAGCAATACATAAAAGACTGAAACTTTATAAATTTCACTGACTTTTAATTTGTCGGCTTTCACAATCTCTGTTTATATCTTGGAGATGTGAGCTCTAGGGCCTTGAGATGGAAGTGCTTCATTCAGCACAGACTCAGAGAGACCCTGAGATTCGCTGGAACCCTGAGGCAAGAATTTCAGGATGTAAGTAAGTCTGCCATTCTTCTGCATTGAAATATATAATATTTCCAGAAACAAGCCCCTGCCCCTTACTTGCAAGATGATTTGACCTTTTTAAAGCTTTGCTGTAACAGCAGTTAAGTCCCCTAAAGCTTTTCTCTCAGTGGACATGTTTCATTTGACCACAGGGAAATAATTAATTAGTTAATTTACCATTAATCACCTTGAAGCAGTTATTTTCTACTTCAGGAATGTTAATGGATATCTCAATGTCATTTCCTGCATTCCAATGCTATAATCCATTATTAGCATTCCACATTGTACCAAGGGTGAATTGTAATCTATGGTAAATTTTTGTTACCAATTTTGCTAGTTATTTGCTTTCCCCATATCTATTCTGGACAATTTAAACTTTGTAATATAAGATAAAATTAATTAAATGGTACCCAGAAGGACTTGTATCAGCAAATTGCTTTAGAGTTAAAGTAGAAGGAGCTAACTGACACTTGCTTTGCCTCTGAGTGTTAAGATGATGTGCTTCTAGTTGTTTTTCCTCATTGATTAGTGCTTGTTAAAATCTGAATGTCTAGATGCCCTTCACTTAATGTCATTCTTCACACTTTGGCTAAGTGTTTGTGGTGGAGGATATCACACTTGATCACTTGGGAGTATCTAATATGTGGTAAGCACAGGCTATGATGTCTTCTTTAGGGTACTTTAACACATGCTCAGAGGCAAATTCCAATTAAATAGTGTGCATATCATAATTTGTTTTAAGGCTATTGATTTATATATAATATCCATCATTTATAAAACCTGAATGTTCTGCCATAAGGTCATCCAATATATCTGCAAGACTGACATCTTATTTTTTTAACATTTATAATGTCTACAAGTATACTCATATGTTATATTCAATGATTTACTTGTAATTTATCTACAGCACATATAAGTGAATGATTTAATTCATTAATTCAAATTTAAAGTGAACAACTATCTTATTTTGAATACCTTTAATCTAAAATTATTGTAAATGAAAATAAGTATAAAAACTTACTGTAAAAGTAATGTATTCCAATGAAAAATGAAAACTTGTGTCTTAAAAATCAACATCGAGTTTCTCCACCTCAACTCTGTGTTTAGTTTCTTAAATAAAGTTGTCTGAGAGTCTCAAATTCTTTCCCCATATGATGAGGTTCAGTCTCTTGAGTGTTGAGGTTACAGCAGTTCTCACCAAACATAGGCCTTCCTCACTTTCTATAAAACTTGTTCAAATTTTTGATGGTTTTAAGAGATACATAAATAAATACTCATAAATCTCAAACCTGATGTATCCTACCACTCTCATCATGAGAAAAAAATGGAGTATGAATATCTGTGAGAGCCAGCTGTCTTTGTTCATGTGTTGTCGGCAAAGATTGATAAAGAATGGGCTTAAAAACTAGCTAGAGTTGTGCTGGAAACTTTACACATAAGGGCTAACGTTCATAGTTTTGGATGGTACTATCCTTGATACTAGAAGCAAAAGTTAATCATAAGTTTCACCCAGCCACAAACCCTTCATGCCACTATAATGACCTGCCTGGAACGGTATGCCCATGGGTGCAGTTGTAGTATAATTGTTACGAGAGCAAACAAGCTTGTTTTTGGATTTAAGGCCCACTCCAAGAGACCGAAGCCACATGTGAGACTGTGAATGAGGTCAAGAACCTGAGACTAGGTAGGTCATGGGCTCTAGAAGGAACCTGCTACTATAATTCTATAAAATGAACGTAACAATGGAGAAACTGGTAGAGAATAATTGTTATATTTATGCATTTATTTACGAATGCTCATCAAAGAAACTTCTTTCAATAGATGGTAATTAATAGAGAACCCATAGTGGTCTACAGTCAAAGAATTTATGATTTGGAGGAGCTAAGCCATAAATTGTATGTATATATCACAGCTCTCCTCTCAACGTTCAGAGATCAATGCAGTAGAAAAGATTCTAAGAAGCAGAAATAGTGGATAACTTCAAGAAAACCTTGTTTTCCAGACACAATAGAGAAAATGTACATATAAACTCACAGTGTCATGGAAAGGACCCCACAAGCTCAAAGCAGGCAGAACTCTGAAAAGAAGAGGAGAAACTGATGCCAATTCCTATTCCTAACCAAAAGAGCTACTGACAACTGATGCCTCTAGGAGAGGAAAACTGAATATTTTTTGCTGTAGTATCACTGTGTACATCAAACACATTCCAGAGGCAGCCCTGTGTTGAGGAGTAGTCAGCCAACACAAAGCAGACTCTGTTTTGTTTTTGTTACAGTTCTTAAGAGTGAGCAAAAACATAAAGTGTTTGGCAAGGGATGTGGAAGAGAATTTGAGAAGATTCATGGGAGGGAATCAGTTTTATCTAAAATATTGAATTAGGTTTTCAAGGAATAAATAAAAATCTCATTTAACAACAAAAAAAATGCATGGCTAGCTTTGAATGAATGAAATCAAAACCTGAGTTCCACTATTTGATGACCGTCTGCCCTTAAAATTATACCTTTTAAATTTTTAGTTTTTTATTCTGTAGAAGACACATGTGATATCATATCCAACAGTTATAAGAATTGAATAACTATTATATTCAACATAAGGGCTAACACTATTAAATATACCTAAATCCTAAAATATTATGGGCCTGCTGATTGATTTTACAAAATATATAGTTAAATAGATATGAAAATAAACAGCTGTAATGTGTAACTGATAGGTCTTGCTACCTAAATATTCTCAATATATATGATGCATAAGAAGATAATTAAAAAAAATTACTTCGTAGTTTTCTTGTGTTTTCCCATAACTGGGAGTGCAGAAGAGGGTCTGGTAAGACCAGCAATCCTCAACTGTTGGGGAATTCTGTGTAATTCTTTTATTATTTCTTCTAAAGTATTTTCTCTTTTATTAAGCTGAAGATGCCTACATGAGATCTCAAAACAAAAGTAAAACTTACACTCTTCATTTCAGCACCTTTTCCTGTAATTTAGACTAACAGTTGTTCTCATTTTACTTTTTCCTCTGGTGAAGAATGAAACAACCAATGGGAACTGAAGAACTAAACTCTGTTCTGAGAATCAGCAAAATAGTGACAGAACAAACAGAGGCACGGTATATTTACATTTATTTTTCTGTGTACCTATTGACAAGGAGATTAGTATCCACTTATATGACACAAGTTTCCTGGCAAACTAATTTTAAAAGCTCAAAAGAAGGTGATGTCCCTGAAGGAAACAGGAATGGGAAGTTTAAAAGGCTAAGAATTAGAAAATAGTTCATGTCTAAGTCATCAGCAACCTCAGACTATGAAACAAATTCTAATCTATTCCTAAGCTACCACATGCAAGAGCAGACACTATTAGACGATGCATGGTATATCCCTGCAGTAATTCACTTACTGCTTGATTCTCTTAGGATGCTTTTAGTGGCTAGTGATACACCAGACAACCTGAGTGATAATTGATTAAGCCATAAGGATGTTTATGGCTCTGAGCATTAGCAAGCATATTGTCCAAATGTGCTTTCAGTGCTTTGGAAATGACTGGAAGGACTCCAGGCTTTGGATCATTCTGATCAAGTATATTCTCCTTGGTGATGTCTCTCCACATTTCCTGTTTCTACTGAGCACTGTGACAGTAGAAACAAGCATGTGATTGGAATTTTGTAAGTTAGCATCTTCTTTTCCATCCCCAGTAAGATTTTCTTTGTAGTTCATAGATTACAAAAAGACCAGCTACTTCATTGTAGCTAACCATCATACTGGCAAATTGGACTGAAAAAATGTAATTTAATTTAATTTATATATATTATTTGTTTATTAATTACACTTTATTCACTTTGTATCCCCCCATAAACTCCTCCTTCCTCCCCTCCCAACCCCACTTTCCCTCCCCCTTCTCAACACATGTCCCTCCGCAAGTCCACTGATAGGGGAGCTCTTCCTTTCCTTCCTTCAGATCCTAGTCTATCAGCTCTCATCAGGAGTGGTTAAATTGTCTTCCTCTGTGGCCTGGAAAGCTGCTTCCCCATCAGGGTGAGGTGATCAAAGAGCAGGCCAGTCAGTTCATGTCAGAGGCAGTCCCTGGACTGAAAATTTTAAGCTTTGCTGTGGAGATAGGTAATAAAAAGGATTATTTGGGAATACAATGTAGTAGATAATCATACAATCATCACAAAATTGTTATGCATGATATTTTCTACTGTAAAAGTATCCTGATCGATGACTTTACTAAATGATGTGAGTTATCAACAAAAAATAAATAAATAAATAAACAAGGTGAGTGACTTAAACATAAACTGGAAACTTGAAGTCTACTATCGAGATTTTGTTTAATATAGTGTATGGTTACAGTCCTGTTCAAGACTTATAGTTCATTCTCTCCCCATGTCCTGATACATCTAATTTAAAGATATTATTGAGCTCTCTGGTGTCTCTTCAAAGGAGCAAGTTTTACTCCTAAGACCAGGTGAATTTTTTTCTATTAGGCTCTATCTCCAGCTACTAATGGATAAAAATAAAGTCAACATTTAAATGAGGAATGTGATCATTCTATAGAGAGGGTCTTGTATTGTATTACCCATTTAAAATATTTTGTTTTATTTTATTGTTGTTGTTGTTGTTGTATTTTTTTAATTTATTTATTTTTATCTCAATCACAGGTTAGGTACTTTGAATCCCAGGCTTAGCCCCCTCCCCCATTCCCTCCTACCCTCCC
>JAQQSO010007262.1:0-10746 GCA_028658305.1 Pachyuromys duprasi | reverse complement strand
TACACATATGTATATGTATTCTTATATACACACATATAAATATACACCTGCTGAGTCCATTCAGGTTTTGTGTGTAAATGTGTGTTTCTAGGGACGACTACTTCATATTGGATAACTCATAAGGAGACTCATCTTTAGGGAAGATTCTCTCAGCAGATGTTGATTTTCCCTCATCTATTCTGGCATTTCAACAGGTATTAGAATTGTGCAGGTCTTGTTTAGGCACCCATATTGCTAACACTTCATGAGTGCAGATGCCCTGTCATAGCTAGAAGGCACAGTCTCCCAGCAGGCTATTTGGTCCTTTGGTTCTTAAGATCTTTCTTCTTCCACTGTCTTAACATTCCTTGAACCTTGGGTATGAGTGTTACGGGATATATCAGCGGAGCTGGGTACCCCAGGGGCAGTTCTCTACATCTTGACTGATTGTTGCTTTTATAATAGTCTCTGTCTGCTGCAAAAATAAGCTTCTTTGATGATGGCTATAGCTACACTTATGTGTGGACGTAAGGACAAATATGTACTAACTTGATATTGACATGTGAAAATTGATGGTAGGGAAACATTTGAAGCCTTTATTTAGTTATATAAGTTAAACTATTATGTTTCTGTAAATGTAGACATGTTGTGGATATAAACATGGTTTTTGTTTTTGTCCCAGGTGTGGGATGTGGGACTGATTCAGATGGTCCACAGCAGCAGCCTAATTTGTCTCACAGGGGCTCTGAGAGGAGCTCTTTGCCAGCTGCAGATAGTTTGAAACTGAGGACTCTGGAAAGAGAATAAATGCCAGAGCCCAGAGAATGTGGAGGAGCTCCCAGAAAGCAGAAGGCTGCTGCTGCTTCTTCCTTGCTCTTCCTGGTTGCTATTGTGGGACAAGAAGTTGGAAATCTCTTGAAATGAGGATTGGACTGGCACCAAAGAACCCAACAACCCTAACCAGCAGGAAGCAGCTAAGAGAACTAACTCTCCTCCTCTCCCACTAACCCTTTCTCTCTCCTACCTGGTGTTGGGGTGTTGTAAGGGATTAGGATGAAGTAGAGAGAAAAATATAAAAGAAATGTAATTAAAAGAGATTTTAAAACTAACACCTATTAAGCCACCTCTGTATGGGCAGTGAAAATAACTAATTCTTGAATCTGAACCAAAGAGTTTCAGGCATTGTGTGTTGTGTGATTTAATAGCTCGTGGGAGCAAAGTGTGTGTGTTGTGTGTTCAGAAGTAAGGCTGCAGTGAATTCACATGATGCAACATAGTTGAGCACTGCCAGAAACACATCAGACTCACTACGAATCTGAAATTGAATTAATTTTTGATGTCTGTGCATTCAGAACCCTTTTCACCCTTTCTAAATCTTTTGTGGCCATCACATTCAGTTATGTAACTCTAAGTACGTTCATTTGATAAGCTGCAGTCTGTATAAATCTGTTGAATGAATACAGAGTAGAGTATTCCTGAGGCATAGAACACAAACTGATGGATATGTTTACAGCTTTCTCCACCTATATGAGCCTTCGTATTCACGGGATCAAGATATACACCTGCAGGCTCTTTAGCTGAATACCAGAAGCTGTGCTTGCTATGGTCATGGAGCCAATGTTTTGCAATTGATAGAGAATATATCTACTGATTCTGTTGCTGACCAGGTTTGATTTATATTTTATCAGCAATACAGGCTAGTCCAGCATCCTCTGAAGAACCCATAAAATCTGTTAAATGCACTTGAGCTCCACGAACCTGCTGGAGAAAGCTGTCATTATGTTTAAGAGCATTGGTTGCTGAAGATCCTTTCCCAGTCTGTAGGTTGTCGTTTTGTTATGATGACAGTGTCCTTTGCTTTACAGAAGCTTTTCAGTTTCATGAGGTCCCATTTACTGATTGTTGATCTTAGAGCCTGTGCTGTTGGTGTTCTTTTCAGGAAGCTGTCTTCTGAGCCAATGAGTTCCGGGCTCATATCCAAACTTTGGGCAGAGGGCATGGAATTTTATGAAAGAAAGGGGAGATAGAAAGACCTGGAGGGGACAGGATCTCCAAAAGGAGACCAACAGAGTAAAAAAAAAAACTGGGCCCTGGGGCCCCTGAAGAGACTAATACCCCAACCAAGGGTATTAGTTGAGATGCATGGAGAGGACTTAAAACCCTGCTCAGAGGTAGCCCATAGACTAAATCTCCAATTGGGTTCCTTATTAAGGGGAGCAGGGGCTGTCTCTGGTATGAACTCAATGGCAGGCTCTTTGATCACCTCCCACTGCAGGGGTGCAGCCTTGCCAGGCCACAGAGGAAGACGGTGCAGCCACTTCTGATGAGAGCTGAGAGGCTATAGTCAGATGAAAAGGGAAGAGGACCTCCTCTATCAGTGAACTAGGGGAGGGGCATAGGTGGAGAAGAGAGAGTGAGGGTGGGATTGGGAGGAAACTAGAGGGGGGCCACAACAGGGATACAAAGTGAATAAATTGTAATAATAAATTAATTAATTTAAAAAGAGCATTGGTTGCTAATGTAAGTCACACATAAAACATACTTCAAGAGAAAAGAAATTGTCATCTTTCTGCATCCTTGTAAACATCCTAGGCTGCGGAATTATGAGCCACCTCTGATAGTCTCATTACAAGCATGTGAATGAACCATAGTTCTTAAAAAAAAAAAAAACTACCTGGTACTTTGTAAGATAAAAATGGAGATTACCACCTGTGATTGATTACCTCTGTCACTGCTCCAGAGCAGAGGCAACGACACTACTGACATTTTGTGCATTAATACTGTGTAGCTGAGGTTGACTTATCCACTAGAGAATGTGGAACAGCACCCCAACTTCCATATTGTGGGGTCCCCAGCTGTGACAACCAAAACTGCCTTCAGACATTGCCACATGCTCATAATAGCAGATCTTCTCATACCAAGAGCAACACAGAGGCCTACGAAGATGCTGAAGTTCAAACTCAAAAATGAATCTACTGTCAGGTACTCAGAGTTCAGAAGCAAAGAGAGAGGGACTGTGCAGACAGTACCAAGTCAGAGTTGTAGACAAGTGAATGTTCTAAACCAAGGCTGTCTCCAAATATACCACATGCCAGATAGAATCAAGACAGATACTGAAGACCAAGTCAGATTTAAATGAGGGCAAACTGAAAGCATACTTGAGGTTGATTGGCTAGATATTAAGAATTTTGTAGCAGTGGTTGAAAGGTTTGAAGACCTTAGAAACGTTAGTAATAATGAAAAGTAATAGAGTTATTTTCAAATCCCGTAGTCAAAAATCAATAGCATTAGTTAGCTACGTCTGTGTAATGATATGCATCAAAACTTCAGTATTTTAGATAACAGGCCTTGTGACTTCTCCTGGCTATATGGTTCCATGATAATTCTGGTCCTGGATGGACTCACACATGTATCTGCATCTACAGGTCCAGGATCCAGCTCTGGATGTGAGCCAAACTTCCCGCGTGCTTAGGTAAATGAAATGTAAGCTTCTGGAATCTGTTGAGCTGAACTGTTCCATTATAAAGCAAAAATTACTTTGACTTAGCACCACTGTATTATTCTATGGGAATTACAGTAGGTAGATTGTCTGCTCTAAGGCTCCCTCTATTACTACACTGTTGGATGAGAGTCACAGCACTCTTCGCTCACCATCACAGACCTGTTCCTTTCAGTTGAGAGCCCTCCCTTAAGCATCGCTTCAGAATAACTCTAGCCCTTTCTAGGAGTCAGTCATACTCAAGAAGAATCATTATTTTATTATATTCTCTGGTCCTCACACTGTCCTTTAGCTTTTGTTATCTAATGGAACCCCTGATATTCAAAAGACCTGGTATCATTTCCAAACTGGCATTCATTCTGCCTTCTAAATAACATCTCAGCTGTTGTAGAAAAAAAAAAAGGCAATAAACATTTACTATTAATGGCCTGTAATTATTATGGTGGTTATTACTAACCCACTACCATATCAAAAGACACAGGTGCCTGATACAATTTTAATAAGCCTTATTTCACCTAGGGTTGGGCAGATATTAATCCCCTAAACTACCTTGCTATCTCCCCATCCCACATCCCATCCCATTTGCTCTAATAATTTCTGTCTGGGCTGCTACTTATCCAAAATAATATAAATACATGCATATATAAATATAAATCGGGGCTGCCTCTCTCCAGCCATGCTGATCTTCAAAATAAATTCCTCCCGGCCACGTGATTCTTCTTTGCTAACTCATGGTGGGCTCTACTTCCTTAGTTCGTGATCTTTCTGTCCTTCAGACCAGCAAAACTTAGATCCACCTAGCTCATGTCTTCCCTGCCCAGGTGTGTAGGCAACTTTATTTAGCCAATCAGGAATAATTTTGGAGGCAAGGTTACACAGCATTTTGAGTATGTGAGCATCTGCTCATAAAAGGCAGCAAGAAGATCCCAGGGAGCAAAATAATTAACCATTAAATACAAAGCTTCAGACCACGCTGTTACTCTCAGCCAGCTAGCATTTGCTGAGTGCCTGCTGTGTATCAGGTATTATTACGTCAAGATACACAAGTACATGAATTCCTTAAATCTTCACAGTGACTGTTTCTGGAGATAACCTGAGGCACTCAGTTCATCCACAAGCTATGTTCCCATGTTCTGCAGATAGTTGCAGTATGAGGTTTCTTCCAACCCATCAATGAATGGTATTGACAAGGATTTATCTAACAGCTGTCTGTGATCATTTCTTTGTGATGTGATGAATATATCACTGGCTTAAATCTAAGCAGTATCCAAGTTAAGGAGGCAGTTTATCCAGTTAATTTGTGTGCTGGACTCAAATACCAGTGATCTGACCCAAAGCTCACACTGATAATCAGAACACTATTGCCTTTGTAATGTTGAATGATTTAATTCAATGAAACTTTTGTTTTTTTCACAATAATTATGAAGTTAAGATTTCTTTCTTTCTTTTTAACAAAAGTTAAATTCAAGCACAACCATCTGGGTAAAAAAAATTTACAAGATTTGTGATCACTTAGAAATTCAGGGACTGCTGACTTTGCTAACCCAAGAGAATATTAATTTCTTTCACTTGTTTTATGTAACTACTACTGTAGGAAAATAGATATTCTTTAATGTCATGGACTGCAGGCTCTGGCTATAATACACCATGACCTTGCTCTGACTCTGATCAAATAGTTTTCAGTGACATGTGGCATTGGGTTTCTGTGTTTAAGAAACTGAATTAGAAATAGCACAGTTGGGAGAAGAGCATAAGATGTTGCTGCCTTGCTTATAGTGTTATTCAAATATTCCACAAAATGCAAATGTACTGTTGATGGTAACAATAATGGTTTGAAATTTTGTAATACGTGAATTGAACAAATTGCATTGAGTAAGAAAAGTTTGAAGCAGGTATAGGAATACTTTCTTGAGAATCAGCCTCAGAGGTAAGGAGATAAAGACTCATAAAAATAAAAAAAAAGTCATGAATTCAGTTTCTTAAAAGAAATTAGCAAAGTAGTCATTTTAATAATATTTTTTGTTCCTGGAAAATGTCATACATTTATACAATATATTTTTTATCATATTTATCCACCATTATCCCTTCCCGTTCCCTCTAGGATGCCCTGTTCCCTTCTCTCTCCCAACTTCTATTCATTTTTGTATTTAGAAGAATTGTCAAGAAAGTTACTAGCACCATCAAAGAGTAGGTTTCTCATTGAGAAAGGGTGTCTCATTGAGAAAGGGTGTCAAAGAAAATTGAGAAAAATGTCTACCTTTCTACAAAACTTTAAAAATGTGATTACTAGGTTGTGAGGCTCTCTCTTGTCATTTAACACATGCGTGATAACACTACCAGTCATATGTGTATATGTCAATAAAAGCTAGGGTGGGAAAGAGCCATGCACCTGTCACCAATGTCAAAAAAGACATTTGCACACCCAAAAGCCCACTTTGACTCCTCCCAACTACCAGCCCTCCTATTTTTTCCAAAGGTGATCTCACCACCATCTCCTCCTAATACCTCAGAATGGTTTCCTGAGCTTTATAAGTGTCAAGAAAGTGGCAAATTGCACAGTATAGTATTCTTGCAGCTGGCTTCTTTCATTTGATACTAAACTCTACTTGTATTGTATCCTACAGAAATTCAATGGTTTTCATGACTCAGCTGAATTCCATTACATGAAGTCTAAGATAAATTATTCTTTCTACAACTGATGGGCAATTGGGAAGCTTTCATGCTAGGATCACATATGGGTTTTGGTTTTTTTGTTTTGTTTTTTGTTTTGTTTTGTTTTTTGTTTTGTTTTGTTTTGTTTGTTTTTGCTTTGTTTTGTTTTAGTGCAACATGGAACCATCTCCATTGGTAGCCACTTCACTAAGGTACAGGATGTGAGTATCATGTCCTGGAGTGGAAACTATCAAGAAGTTTCTAAAGTAACAAGACCAATTCCTGCCCCTCTGCAGAGTGTAAGAGTCTCTCACTGTACCTTTACTTGGCTGTTGATTCTATTCTAAGCATCTGAGAGGTTTATCACAGCATTAACAAATGACCACAGGCAGCTATTAGATACATTCTTTGACAGTATCATTCAATGATGGGTAGGCAAATACTTTAGACTGTAACCGCATACTACTGTAATGTGCACCTTACTTTGCACAGAACATTAAATCTTTCTTCCTACAGCCTTCAGACCACAGCCCTTTGTCTATCTGTAATACAGACTGGGCCGACTTTGGTCACATGAAGCTTTTCCATCTGCCACCTGCTGCATATCAAACATGAATCCTATACCATCTTGACAACACCTGCTTACCTGTCACTCATCTATCCATTGCTTATAGCAGCAGCCATTTGTTTGAGGTATACTCTGTGCTTGTCACTATGCTAGCACTATGAATGAACACTGTCTCCAAGGAGATCACAGTCCATCAGGGAAAAATATATATGCCAGTAAGAAGCACAGGGAGCTCAATAAATATAACAAGAAAGATCGAAGAAATAAACATGTACACCACAGCCATAAAAATGGAGAGGTCAGTTTGTTTGTGAAGAGAATACAATGGATGGAACTTGGAGCTGAATCTTAAAAGATGACTGGCAGTGTTCCAGGAAAGGAGTAGATAGCTTGGATTTTGGCAAGGCTATACTGATGGGGGCTGAAAGATGGTCCTGCTGACCTGGGTCAACCACAAACAGATGCAGTAAAGTTGGATGATCCAAAGAGATCATGGGCCTGACAGCAAACCGCTGCTCTGTAACCTCCATAATCTACAAAACTCCCTTCTCTCCAAGACAGGGAGTGCATCCACAATGTACTTTCTCCACCCCCACCTTTGCACAAGAACACCCTTGTCTATGTTTGTCTCTACCACTCAACCTTGTGTAAACTTCCACAAGAACTGCCTGACTGGGGATACTCCTGAAGCCATCCCTTCTCTTTTTTGAGTTGGATGGAGAAAGCCTTTGCTATCCCAAAGTGCAATCTCACAAAACATTCTGCAATCTGACCTACATTTCCTCTGTCAGGTCACTTCCCCAAAGCCCAAAGGCTTGAAGTTCTCTGTTAATTCTAAAACTTCCATGAAATTGGAAAAGACTTCTATTATCCTGAACTTTCCACAGGCTGCCAAACTATTTTAAAAATTAATCAACCCATAAAGCATGCATTGAGATGCTTATGCCTGAAGCATGCAGATTGAAGGTGGAGCATTTCACTAGCTAGAAATGGAGTTTAAGTTATGGTGAGAAAGTGACACCTGTAGACTTGGAGGTCAACTTGGACTTATTGCTATGATGTAGCTCCTAGGGACAAACCTTCCCCCAAACTATATGTGAAAACATTTTTAAAAATCACACTTAAAATATAAAGACCTATAAACTTGGTAAGGTAAGCAACTCATTGAAAGCATCAATAAGGACAAAAACAGGTAATAGAAGAATTTGAATTTTGAGAAAGAAAACAGGATGGGCATATTTCCTAGTTGCTTTTGAAGGAGGATGCCCATCCACACAAATGAAAACCTTAAGTCATTGTCATCTATACTTACAATTTACTAAATCAGTATGATCCATAGCAACAAGCTATGAACATCTGTCCTTATATCCAGGGATAAGTGTAGCCTTTACCCCTCAACAAGTAAAGTGCTCTGTAACAGATGGAGACTAGAAAACCCATTAAGAGGCAGCGTTGTGGAGCTTAGTCCCAATGAAAATATCTACAAAATACTCTTGCATCTAGGCTTAGAGAGCATTCCATAAAAAAGAATGGAAAGATTACAAAAGCCAGAGGATCACAAAATTTGCTATGAGTTGTGTCTTAATAGCAGAAGCCACATTCATAAAGTCTCACCAACATGCCATGAGCTAACAAGGATGACACCAGTGGACATTCCAAAGTTGATGGGGAAAGCCCATGCTACACAAAGAACTTAGGTAAGTGAGGAAAGCTGGGAGCTGGAGATGTGGTCACCCAGGTCAAAAAAAAAAAAAAAAAACTGAGTATATACACTATGTGTCTTTCTGCTTCTGGGATACCTCACTCAGGATGACCTTTTCCAGTTCCCACCATTTACCTGCAAATTTTATGATTTCCTTGTGTTTTTTTGTTTTTGTTTTTATTGCTGAGTAATATTCCATTGTATAGATGAAACACAGTTTCTGTATCCATTCCTCAAATGAGGGACATTAGACATATAATATAGGGATAAACATACTAAAATCTATACACCTAAAGAACCTAATCAAGAAGGAGGACTCTGGCTAAGATGCGCAATCCTCATTCAGAAAGGCAAAGAGGACGGACATCAGAGGAGGGAGAAAACAGGGAAGAGGACAGGAGCCTACCACAGAGGGCCTCTGAATGGCTCTACCCTGCAGGGTATTGAGGCAGATGCTGAGACTCATAGCCAAACTTTGGGCAGAGTGCAGGGAATCTCATGAAAAAAGGGAGAGATAGTAAGACCTGGTGAGGATAGGAGCTCTACAAGGACAGCGACAGATCCTAAAAGTCTGGGCACAGGGGGTCTTTTCTGAGAACAATACTCCAGCCAAGGTCCACACATGGAGATTGCCTGGAACCCCTGCACAGAGGTAGCCCATGGCATTTCAGTGTCCAAGTGGGTTCTGTAGTAATGGGAGCAGGGACTGTCTCTGAAAGGAACTGATTGCCCTGCTCTTTGATCACCTCCCCCTGAGAGGGGAGCAGCCTTACAAGGGGGATACAAAGCGAATAAACTGTAATTAATAAAAATAAAAATAAATTTTAAAAAACCTGAAATACAACTGAAGTTTTACTGGATTACAAAGGGCAAGGAAATCCCCAAACCCAGGGTCCACATCTCACTGGCCTGTGCCCACACATTCATGAGAATGATTCCAGGAAGCTCAACTTTGGCCAACAGAGTCAAACTCTGGATTGAGCACTGCACCAGGAAAACGATGCTTCCATTTTGAGTTACTCCAATGAGCTTACAGTCTCAACCAGTGCATCACATTGAGGTTTTTTCCTCAATAGAGGTTTTCATTAGAATGTAGGGACTGCAAATGTAAATTTACATTTTTACATCATCAAATATAGATTCTGATTTTGTGGTGTGCTGCAGATTTTCCTGAGTAAACAGGTGCAAGAGAGTTCTAGGAGGTTAAGAAAGTACTGTGAGAGATGAAGGCCCCGCTGATGAGACTAGAAAAAGCAGGAGTAGACATGGGATCATCAAATTTGGAGAGAGATTAACCCAGGCTGATGAAGGACCAACACACCAGACAAAAGAGGGACATTTGGATTATATTTCTAGGCTCCAGTCTATCATTTAGAGAAGATAAATCAGGAACTTAAGCAGAGACTTAAAGCAAAACTATTGAGGAATTCTACTCACTAGTATCACACCTCTTGCTAGCTGGGCCCTCCAATGCTAATTAATAATCAAGGCAATCCCATGCAGAATGTCCATAGGGCAATCTGTTCTATGCAATCCATTCCTTCTAAGGTTACCTTAGGCTATGTAAACTTGACAGTCAAAACTAACTAGGACAAAATCTAATAAAAACTAAAAATTCTCTATTAGAAATATAAACGATGGCTGGGTATATTCATGTCATAGTGCTGGGTAAGGGGAGAAGAAGGCTTATGGGAATAGGAGTCAACTTTCAAACAACAGGAAAGTATAGTTAAGAAATCCAAGTGTCAGTGTCAAGTAGCCCACATGAGATTAAAAGAGGTCAAAATCAAAAGATTGAGTTTGCCAGGTAACTGAGTGTAAAGCATAAAGAAATTTGGGCATGGATAGGATAAAGACAGACAGAAATGGGAACCCAGACTCAGAAATCCAAAAGTTTCAGGATCATGATGAGTTGGACACACTTTCAGAGGAGCTACAGAATATAAGACACAAAGACACCCCACTTCCTACAGAGAAGGAAAGAAAGAAATAGGAAGAGAGAAAGAAAGAGAAAGAAAGAAAGAAAGAAGGAAGGAAGGAAGGAAGGAAGGAAGGAAGGAAGGAAGGAAGGAAGGAAGGAAGGAAGGAAGCAAAGAGTGGCCTGCCTGCATTCAGAGTTTAAGAATACAAAGCTCTACACATTTTTTTTTATAATTTATTTATTTTTATCTCAATCACAGGTTGGGTACTTTGAACCCCAGGCGTAGCCCCCTCCCCCATTCCCTCCTACCCTCCCACTCCCTCCCTCGTTTCCTTCTTCCCCCCCCTCCAAGTCCACCAGCAGGGGAGGATCTCCTTCCCTTCCATCCAACCCCAACTTATCATGTCTCCTCAGGGCTGGCTGCA
>JAQQSO010007261.1:0-10747 GCA_028658305.1 Pachyuromys duprasi | reverse complement strand
ATGGAGATTTGGTACCTCCTTCTGTGCCAGGGGCTGTGCACCACGGTCTGAGATGATATTTGGGGCATACACAGTGGGTTTGGGTTGGTGTGCATCCGCTGTATGCAGGGCTGTCTGAAATGGTGCCAGAGGCCTTCTCTGTCTGGCCAGCGGACAGACACCTGAACTGGGGTTTTTGCTGGCAGATGCGTGCAGCTTTCGCCCTCAGTGTGTGGTCTGGTCAAGATGGTCCCAGGATCCTCTCAGCCGTGGGTTGAGACAGAACTTTGACTGAGTTTGGTGAGCGCCCCTGCAGTGTGCGGACTGGTTGAAACAGTCCCCCAATCCACTCAGTCTGTGGTGGTTCCGGAGATTGGTTAGAGCCCGCCGCACACCTGTGGGTTCAGGTAGAACTCGGGTTCCTCCCAGACCCGCAGGCAGACTCACACACTGACTGAGTTTTTGCTGGTGGAAGCGTTTGGCTCGCCCGTGTGCAGACTGGTCAAAACAGTCCCCCAATCCACTCAGTCTGGGTGGATCGGTTCGAGCCCGCGTGGGTTCAGGCAGAACTTGGGAGCAGTGTGAGCCCGTAGGGTGCAGTTCAGTGAAAAATGGCACCCGGTTAGTCCTGAGACTGCCCGCCAGACTGTGAGATCCAGTCTATAATGGCGGGTGCGGGCACCCAGTGCAGCTGCTCGTTCAGATCAGAGCTGTGCGCCGCTGGTCACTGGGAAATTTCTCCAGGTAATACCTGGGTGTCTGTAGGGTTTTCCCACTTGATTTTCTCACAGTAGGAGTTCAGCTCACCTGGCACTCACAATGCTGGCGTTTTAGGTCCCAGAGTTCAGTCTCCTGGTCGCTGCGTTGTTTCTGCTCTCCTACTCCTCAGACACAGTGTTCTCTCGTGGCAGCCATCTTGGATCCCATTTTTTGTTATTTTTACAAACCTCGTTCATCACTACAGCATACTAAACATTAATGTACACTAGATGAAATTAGTGCCTGAATCTCTCTCTTTTTAACATTGTATTTTATATTAATCACAGGTTATGTACTTTGTATCGCAGCCATAGCCCCCTCTTGCATTCTCTCCCTATTTGCCCCTCCCATTCCTCCCTCATCTCCTCCCTGCTCCTTTCTAAGTCCACTGAAAGGGGAGGAATTCCTCCTTTTCCAACTAACTCTAGCTTATAAGGTCTCTTCAGGACTGGCTGCAATGTCCTCTTCTGTGGCCTAGCAAGGCTACTTCTCCCTCGGGAGACAGGAGGGTCGAAGAGCCAGCCATTTTAGTTCATGTCTGAAATAGTCCCTGTTCCACCCTTACTAGGGTACCCACTCGGATATGGAGCTACCATTTGCTACATTCAAGCAGAGGTTCAAGGTTATATCCATACATGGTCCTTGGTTGGAGAAACAGTCTCATAAAAGACCCCTGTGCCCTGATGTATTTGGTCCTTGTGGCACTCCTGTCCTCTTCACGTCATACTAACTCCCCACTCTTTCATATGATTCCCTGCACTCTGCCAAAGGGTTGGTTATATTTGAATCTCTTTTTTAAATCAGAAAAGAAATGCATTTTTGCAAAGAAACTCCAAGTGGCTTCCATAGTAAGGAAAGCAGGGGCTATCTATGACATGAGATCAGTGGCTGGCTCTTTGATTGCCTCCCCCTTGGGGGTCAGAGCGTTACCAGACCACAGAGGAAGGCAATTCATCCAGTCCTGATGATACCTGATAGGCTAGGGTCAGGTCGAAGGGTAGGAGGACCTCCCCTATCAGTGGACTAAGGGAGAAGAGGAAGGGAGGGTGGGACTGGGAGGTGACCAGGAAGGGTGCTACAACTGGGCTAAAAGTGAAAAAATTGTAATAAATAAAAAATAATTAAAAATAAAATAAAATTAAAATGAAATAACAATAAAACAATAAGATAAAAAACTGGAAAAAAGAATATATAGACTACTCAATGTTTATACTAGTCATGTTTATAGTCTTAAATATTTTACAAATTAGTGAACAATTAGTATAAAGAAAATAAGTTTTGAATCTTTGGAAATAATTATTAAAAATAAATAAATAGGAAATTATTTGGATCTCTAAATGAAATCAAATGAATAAAATTATGTTGATCAAATATCAAAGTGGGAACCTTGATGTTCTCAGTCCATGATAGGAATATTTTTTCTATTTTAATTTTACCTTTTAGAGTTTTTGATATTATACTGTAATTATATCATTTAAGCCTTCCCCCCTCTCTCTCTAAACCCTCCCTTGCAATCTCTATGCTCTCATCAAACTCATACCCTCTTTTGAAAATTGATTTTTCAAAATTGTTGTTATACACACAGACACACACATATACATGTATATATGTACATATATATTCGTCTTGCTTGATCCATGTAGTGCTATGTGAATGTTTTCAGGGTTGACTAATTGAGAATAATACCAAGAGATATGGTAATGTAGGAAAAGGACTGCTCTGAGTGTCACAAAGAAACACAACCACTAAAGGAATGCTGCGAGCCATGAAGATTACTGAGACATGACTTGTGAAGTATCACAGGGAAGCAAAAATTGTATCAGTGCTACTTGTGTCATGTTCTGAGTTGACAATCTCTGTTTGTGGTCCTTCTTGGCTGTGGCCAAAGAATCAAGTGTGATGAAAAGAGCATAACCACGAGGGGGTGGGAGGCTAAAAATATTTTTTTTTTAATGGAACCACTGATATTGGTAACTGGGGCTGAGTAATTAGCTATGATAAAGAAGGAACCAGTATTACTGAGAGAACATCTCCTGGGAGTATCAGATCAGCACATGGAAGCTGTGGTAAAGAAAGGGCCAAGGCTACTTCTGAAGCTAGATTCCAAACTTTTTGATTTTTAAGAGTATTTCAATTGATACAGGTTTTGAAGTAACAAAGTGGTCATGGAGAGTGGCCAAGGCTCCACAATGTTTGGCAGGAATGGAGTTTCTGAAGATAGGCCAAGGAAGCCATACTGGAAATATCAGTACTGGGGGATGACTGCCAAAGCCATCAACAGCTATGAAATTGATCCAGGCTGAGCCTGAGATGAATTTTATGTGCTGTGGAGGTATGAGCTACAGAAGCAGAGTTGTGTAAGACCACTGGATTCCAGAGGATGGTGAGTGCCAGATTTAAGACATTGTGCTATTTATACTGTTTTGTTTTGAATTGATTGTAACTGTGCCCTGGTTCATGTTCATTGGAGTAAGGAAAAAATTAACTTTTGTTTGTTTGTTTGTTTGCTGTTTTTTTTTTAATTTTACAAGAATCCAGACTCAACATTTAGGTAATGAAAAATTTAAAGCCTGGGTTAATTATATAAACATTAACCTTCATAGTATATTATGATATTAATATTAATGTCTTATCTTGGTTTGGGGATACAGGTTAGGTCTGGGAATTAAGGGGGATGCAGACTCACTACCCTAAGTTCAGTCAGTATATGTAGCTCTACTTGGGCCTGCAGGATAAATCTAATTCTATCATTATGTGACAAACAGAGTTGGGAAGACCTGTACCTAGGAACACAGTCAGGTTAGCTATGACACTCTGCCATGAAGGATGGCTAGAATGTCCATTATAGTGAGGACTCTGATATCTCATGAGCCCCAAAGGTAGGAAGATGGGGTGGCAAAAGTCACAATCTGGGACAAGTAAAATGAGGTTGGGCAGGGTTCTGTTGGAGAATACAGGTGGTTTACCTGTGTTTCTAGCCCATGTGGACTAACCAGAGGCTTTCCTGGAGTGAGAATTCTAGCATTTTGTGAGTTCTATTTAAAGATTTATTTTTTTATTTAATGTATGTAATTGTTCTGTCTACATGTATGCCTATGCACCTAAATATGCAATGTCAACAAAGGGCTGAAGTAGAAGTCAGATTCAATGGAACTGGAGCTACAGAACATTGTGAGCTCTTGTGTGGTTGCTGGGACCTAAAACTGGGCCCTTTGGAAGTGGAAACAGTCCTCTTCCATGCTGAACGATGGCATATTGTGTGTGTGTGTGTGTGTGTGTGTGTGTGTGTATGTGTGTACATACACACATGAAATCAGGTAAGCATGTCATGGATACCTTTTAGAGTGATGAAGGCTAAAAGACAGCATCAAAACTTCCTTAGTACCTGGAGTTAAAGAACGTTGTGAGCCATGGAGTCTGCATGCTAGCAACCAAACTCAGGACTTTGGGAACAGTATTAAATGTTCTTAACCACTGAGCATATCTCCAGTGTGAAAAAAAATGTTCTGAGTCTGTGAGTGGCCATACCTACTCCACAGGGCCTCCCAGGGAGTAACTGTTTGGGCCACCTAATTCCTTAGTGGTGAACAGCTGGCTGTAGAGCCACCAAAGTCCAGCAGACCTGCCAAACCATCCAGATACAGCAGGGGCTGGGTCACCTATGTCTTTGGACCACAGTTGTGGCTCCCCAGGACTTCTTAGCAGGCACCATGACCAGCTTCCCAGTTCTGCAGCTGCAGCTGGACTCCCTCATTCAGCAGCTGCAGCACCACTGAACTGACTGAGCTAGTCCTCCTGCATTTGAGTCAATAAGTTCAGAGAGCCTGCAAACGCCGTTACAAGATGGCGCAGGCAGCCAGCCGGCTGACTGGTAAACAACTGTCATTGCACATGTGCCTGGGCTGGAAATGAGCCCCAGAGTCACGCCATTCGGGTACGTCATATGGCCTGACTGGCCTCTGCTAATCAGGAACCAACACGCCACCCAGAGGGTATAAAAACCGTGCCATTTTGGGGCTTGGGGTCTTCCTCCATTACTGCTGAAATAAACGCTTGCTGCAGAAGAATCCTGCTGTCCGTGTGCATTCTTGCTGGCAAGACGACTACACGCGACCCACAGCTGGTGCCGAAACCCGGGACGCTGGGAGACCTGCCATCTTTGGCCTTGAGGAGACCCCCGTTCACGGGGAGGATTCAGAACTGCAAAAGATAGGTAAGCTCTGAGAGATATGTATGGCCTTGGAAATATCTCCTTCTCTCTCCCCAGCTGGCTGAAGCTTTGGAGGCTTTTGTTATCGTCGTTATAGCTTTCATCCTGTTCAGTTTGGTTTCGTTTTGTTATCATAAAGGGTGGCTTTAAAGTGATCATTTTTCTGTAACTAATTGGCATAGTTAGTCGGACATAGATAAGCCGTGGTGCTTTTTTCTCCTGTGTGTCAGTTTCTCTCGTAATTAAGAGAGCAACATGGGAGCATCTCATTCAGTGATCACGGCGTTACAATCACTCCTACGACAGCATGAACTAAAAGTTTCCACCAAAACTCTGGAAGGGTTTGTCAAAGAAATAGATCGAGTTGCACCTTGGTTTGCTGTCTCAGGGAACCTCTCGTTGGGTGCCTGGGACAAACTTGAAAAGGACTTGGAGCGTGAACAGGTTAATGGGAAGCTTAGGGCTGGAACAAAATCATTATGGAAGCTAGTTCGTTCCTACCTGCAGGACTCCAAATGCCAATCAGCCAAGTTAGAAGGGGAAGCAGTTTTAGGAGAGTTACAAGACAGCATGTCAGAAACAGAGCGAAATAAACGTTTAGGGGCCCATAAAAGGAAAATTAAGGAATTAGACCCCTCTAAGGAGGAGAAAATGAAGGGAAAAAATGCCCTGGGAGAGAAAGATAAGAAGGAGTCACGGAGAAGTCCACGCCCTAATCAGAAAAAAGCCTCTATATCCGGTAAAGGAATTAGAAACTTTAGGGCTTTCCAGCTCTGATTCAGAAGAGCTCTCCCCCTCAGAGGAGGAGGAGTTAGAAGAGGAAGCAGCACAGTATGAGGAAGAGAGGTACTGGCCGGATGTAGGAAGGAACAAGCGGAGAGTCACAGCTAGACACGCAGAGCCCCTACTGCACCGCCTCTGTATGCTCCAGCTTCTGGATCTGTGACTTTTATGTTACCAGGTGACTGGAAAAAATTATTTTTGGAATGTCCAGTCTGGGAGACGGCGGAAGGAGAGCATGTGCATGTGCCGCTGGAGTATCCTTTGATAAAAGAACTTGCAGAGTCAGTCAACAAATATGGAATAGATGCCAACTTTACTATAATGCAATTGGAGAGACTTGCTAATACCTCTATGACACCTAATGATTGGGAGACCCTGGCTAAGGCTGCTCTGCCCAATGTGGGCCAGTACATGGAGTGGAAGGCTCTATGGCATGATGCTTGCCAGTCACAAGCACGATTTAACAGTTATACTGAAGGCAATCAGAGACAACGGACCTTTGATCTCTTAACCAGTCAAGGTCAGTATGCTAATAACCAGACTAACTATGACAGAGGAGCTTATGGTCAAATAACTCTAGCTGCCATTAAGGCTTGGAAAGTACTCTCCAAGAAGGGGGAATCTACTGGGCATTTGACAAAGATAGTGCAAGGCCCCCAGGAGCTATTTTCTGACTTTGTGGCTCGTATGACAGAGGCTGCTAATAGAATTTTTGGAGACCCTGAGACAGCTCAACTGAAAAGAGGCTAGAGATATAGTTATTCAATGTCAAAATTGCTGTCAATTTTGTGCCACAGCTGCTGTGGGTCGCGTGTAGTCGTCTTGCCAGCAAGAACGCACACGGACACCAGGATTCTTCTGCAGCAAAAGTTTATTTCAGCAGTAATGGAGGAAGACCCCAAGCCCCAAAATGGCATGGTTTTTATACCCTCTGGGTGGCGTGTTGGTTCCTGATTAGCAAAGGCCAGTCAGGCCATATGACATACCCGAATGGCATGACTCTGGGGCTCATTTCCAGCCCAGGCACATGTGCAATGACAGTTGTTTACCAGTCAGCCGGCTGGCTGCCTGCACCATCTTGTAATGGTGTTTGCAGGCTCTCTACAAATAAGTCTAAACCTGCAAGTAGAGAGCAGGGGAACTCCTGTATTTTATGATTTATGATTTGACCTACCAGAGAGTGAGTGTGCCCTCAACTTTCCAAAGAGCCCCAGATCCAGGGTGCTTCTAAGCTAGCAGCCAGATATCAGTTCCCTCCTACCCAAACATCCACTGTGGAAAACAGAGGGATTCTTGGGACATTGAAGCCCCTGCTCTGTGGGTCTACCAGTGGAATTCAGGCAAATAGTTCTTAGGCTCAGTCAGAGAAAAATACAAGTAGCCTGTAGGCCACTGAGGTACTCAGGAACTTTGTGACAGTGATCATCACCAGCACATGCAACACCTTCAGTGCCTGCAACCTCTTTGGTGCCTGCAAGGCGCCCCTACCTCACACTTAAGGCCTCTACATTCTCTAACACCCTTTCCCTCAAGGCACATTTCCGTGCACATGCACTCACACACACTTGTATGCATTTGTCCTTCTGCGCCCACGGACTGACCTCCCACAGGTACAGCTCAAACACAAACTCACATGCAGAAACCACTGATCTCTCTAATCTTCCTGAAGAATTCACCAGAAACCAGAGAAAGGCAATACCAGTCTGAACTGCAGAATCCAGGAACAAAGAATGAACGTTACTGATAAGCAAATAGCCAGAGGTGGGCAAAAAGAACACATCCAACAAAAAAGCAGGATAGATGAACTAATAGGATGGACATTGAATGGAGGAGAAAACAAGCAACAGGACAGGAGCATACCAAAGAGGACTTATGAAAGAATCAGTATAGCAATGTATCAAAGCAGATATTAAGACTCACAATTAAGTCCTTGGCAGAGGGCGGGAAGTAATAATAAAAATAGGGGAAGTTAGAAAGACTCGGGGAAAACAAGAGCTCCACAAAGATCAAACTGAGCAGGGCACAGGGGTCTTATATGAGACAGTTTCTCCAACCAAGGACCATATATGGAATATGGCCTAGAACCCCTGCTCAGATGTGGCCCATGATAACTCATTGTCGAACTAAAGACCCTAGTAAGGGAAACAGGGACTGTTTCAGCTGTGAACTTGATGGCTGGCTCTTTGACCCTCCCCCATACATGCCAGGGAGTAACAGCCGGGCTAGATCCCAGGGGAGGACATTGCAGCCAGCCCTGAGGACACAAGATGATCAGATGGAAGGGGAGGAGATCCTCCCCCGTTGGTGGACTTGGAGGAGGTGGGGAGGAGATGAGGGAGGGTTGGGGAGGATGGGAGGGAATGAGGAAAGGGGCTACGCATGGGATGCAAAAAACCTAACCTGTGATTGATATAAAAATAAATAAATTTATAAAAAAGCAGGATATCACAGCTTCACCACCAACCTCCAAATCAATGGATACTCCAGTTCATCAGAAACACAGGAAAATAACTTTAAAGATATGCTTATCCAGTTATTGCAGGCACATAAAGAGGAAGCAAACAAATCTCTTAAAAATTGCCGCACAAATAGAAGCAAATTAAGAGGAAATGGAAAAAAGCTCTCAAAGAAACACAGGAAAATATAGCAAAATAGAGACACAAGTAGAGGCACAATTAGTGCCATATAGAAAGGAAACAAACAAAAAATAGAGACAGAGGAATCCACATTCAAACAGAAGAAGGAAATGGTGCAAGGCATGAAAACAGAATTAGAATCATTAAAAAAAACACAGAGAAAACCTTGGAGCTGGAGAACTTGGAGAAAAGATCAGGAACCACAAAGGTAAGCATCACCAGCAGAGTACAAGAGATGAAAGAGATAATCTCTGCTGCTAAAGATACACTTGCAGAAATTCATACTTCTCTCAAAGAAAATGTAAAATCATGAAAGTTCCAAACACAAAATATCCAAGTAATCAAAGACGCCATGAGAAGGTGAAATCTAAGAATAATAGAAATTGATGAATAGGAAGATTCCAGGCTCTAAGTACCAAAAAATATCTTCAAGAAAATCATAGAAGAAAAATTTCCCAACTAAAAGAACAAGATGTCCATAAATATACAAGAGGCCTACATAACACCAAATAGACTAGACCAGAAAAGAAACTCCTCACGTCACATCATAGTGAAAACATTAAATCTACGGAACAAAGAAAAATATTAAAAGCAACAAAGGAAAAAGGTCAAGTATCATATAAAGGTAGACCTATCAGAATCACACCAGACTTCTCATCAGAAACTATGAAAGCCAGAAAGGTCAGATGTCATGCAGACTTTAAGGGACCACAGATGCCAACCCCGACTATTATAGCCTGCAAAGCTTTCAATCAACATAGATGGAGAAAACAAAATATTACATGATAAACTAAATTTAAGCAATACCTACAGAGCAAACCATCCATACAGAAGATGCTAGAAGGAAAACTCCAATCCAATGAAAACAACTACACATAGGAAATATAGGAGAGAGATAATTTCCTAAGGGGGGGGGGGGACAGGCACCGAATCACAGCAAGACAAACAACTCTACCACAAACGGAATTAACATTCATTGATTACTATTATCTTTCAACATCAATGGACTCAACTCTCTAATAAAAAGACACAGACTAACATAAAGGTTGCAGAAACAGGATAGAATATTCTGCTTCATCCAAGAAACACACCTCTGCAACAAAGATAAACACAACCTCAGAGTAAAGGGCTGGAAAAATATTTTTCAAGCAAATGGACCCAGAAAACAAGCTGGGGTAGATATACTAATATCTATTAAAATAGGCGTTCAACCAAAATTAATCAAAAAAGATGAGGAGGGGCACTTCATTCTCATCAAAGGAAAAAATCCACCAGGAGGACACCACAATTTTGAACATCTATTCCGCAAATACAAGACCACTTACATTTGTAAATTAAACATTAGTAAATCACACATTGATCCCAACACCTTAATAGTGGGATGTTTCAACACTCCACTCTCACCAAGGGGCAGATCATCCAGAAAGAAGCTAAACAAGGAAATGAGGGCATTTACAAAGGGCCTAAATCAAATGGACCTACTGATGTCTATGGAAATTTTCACCCAAACACAAAAGAGCATACCTTCTTTTTAGCACCTCATGGAACTTTCTCCAAAATAGACCATATAGTTGGTCATAAAACAAGTCTCAACATATACTATAAGAAGATTGGGTAAGTCTTCAAGGAGGATCCAAGATGGCTGCCACGAGAGAACACTGTGAGGAGTAGGAGAGCAGAAACAACGCAGAGACCAGGAGACTGAACTCTGGGACCTAAAACGCCAGCATTGTGAGTGCCAGGTGAGCGGAACTCCTACGGTGAGAAAACCAAGTGGGAAAACCCTAGAGACACCCAGTTATTACCTGGAAAAAATTCCCGGTGACCAGCAGCGCACAGCTCTGATCTGAAAGAGCAGCCGCGCTGGGTGCTCGCACCCACAATTATAGACTGGATCACACAGTCTCCCAGGCAGTCTCAGGAGGAACCGGGTGCCATTTTCACTGAACTGCACCCTACGAGCGCACACTGCACCCGGGTTCTGCTTCAACCCGCGGGTGTGCAGTGGACACGAACTGATCGCCAGAACCACCACAGACTGAGTGGATTGGGGGACCGTTTTGACCAGTCCGCACACTGCTGGGGTGCCCGCCGAATGCTTCCGCCAGCAAAAACTCAGTCAGTGTGTGAGTCCGCCAGCATGTCTGAGAGGAACCCGAGTTCTGCCTGAACCCACGGGTGTGAGGCCGGCGCAAACTGATCACTGGAACCACCACAGACTGAGTGGATTAGGGGACTGTTTTCACCAGTCCACACACTGCAGGGGCGCTCGCCGAACGCTTCTGCCAGCAAAAACTCAGTCAGTGTGTGACTCCGCTGGTGGATCTGGGAGGAACCCGAGTTCTGTCTCAACCCACCCCTGAGAGGATCCTGGGACCAT
>JAQQSO010007260.1:0-10747 GCA_028658305.1 Pachyuromys duprasi | reverse complement strand
GAGATTCTGGGTTTTTTGCTTCTCCATATGAAGTTGAGTATTTTTCTTTCAAGGTCTGTGAAGAATTGTGAAGGTATTTTGATGGGCATTGCATTGAATCTGTAGATTGCTTTTGGCAATACGGTCATTTTCACTATGTTAATCCTATGAGACTTGATAAGCTGGGGTCAGATGGGAGGGGAGAAGGGCACCCCCTTTCTGAGAAGTAGAAGAGGAGAAGAGGGGGAAGTGGGAGGGAGGGTAGGACTGGGAGGAGATGAGGGAGGGGCTACAATCAAGATATAAAGTGAATAAATTATAAAAAATAAATTTAAAAAGAAAGCTACTATTGCAAACTTTAGGATAATTAAGAAATACAAGTTAGTAATTAGTCACCTACAATAATCAAACTTGTAGTCTTGTTCAGTAATAGTTAATTTAATTATAGAAATAAGCTTTATTTTCAAAGTTAAGCAAAAAGTAAACAGTTAGAAGCAAACAATGTTTGTCTATTTAGATATACTTTAGATAGGTAGGTGGTCCCCAAACACTTCAGAGATGTGGAATATGGCTTTTAAGATGTTTTAATAACAAAAGTTTTCTGACAGAGAAACACATCTCCTGGCAGCGCCTCAGTCTACTTCAAAGAAGATGATGGTCACTGTAGAACATCCACATGGAATGTTGGCATCCATGGTTTCCGCTGCCACCTCAGGCTGTGTTGATGCCTGCGGTCCATGTGGATGTCCCTGATCCAGAGGCTGTGTGGATGTCTGCAGTCTGGAGGCCATGTGTTATCCATGGCCCATGTCATCATTGAAGGCCATGTTGAGTTCTGTGGCCCATGTTACCACCGAAGGCCATGGGGATGCCTGTGGTCCATGCTGCCACCTGAATCCATGTCAGTGTCCATGGCCATGCTCCTGGAGACCATGTGCTTGCTTCAAACATGGAGGGAAAAACTGTCCTTACCTTGACTACTGACATCATGCTATCCAAACTATGGGCAAGCAGGACAGTGGCAAGTCAATTGCCCAACTTTACTAAGACAAGGTAGGCCAGTCCTTCATAATTCCTGTTTCAAAGAAATGTCTGTAAGATATTCTGGACCTGTCAGCTGAAGATTGGATGCCCCACAGACACAGAGGAACCTTGGGTGACTGTCTAAGTAGCTAGCAGTCTCTGTCATTTCTATAGTTTTAGAAGCTGCTTTCTCTGTACTTCCTGTTTACTTAGATAATATTTCTCTTTCTCATGTCTCTGATGGGGTTGAAGACTAGCTAGTTATAATCTTACAGTTTTCCTTATCAGATTCAGAAAAGAAAAACTCACAAAAAAGTGTTACGTTTATAAAGGCATAAAAGTTTAAGCTGTAAAGGGTCTAAAAAAATGTTTTAGAGTCTGAGAAAGGTGGTAAATACAAGGTATGATAAGTGATTTAGATACAAACCTTTGGACTCACCAAGAAAGAATAGACAGTGGAGTACTTTCTTCAATACAAATAGATTGGACATTGTAAATATAATTCTTATCTGATAGTTCTCTTAATTGTTCTTATTGTATATAGTTTGTTAAAGAAAAAGCTATTTATTGGACTAAAAGGGGGAGATGTTGAGGTTCACTCGGTGAAGGTGTGTCTCTGTGTATTCAACTGTTAATTCTGTACTGGCCAAGATCTATGGCCCATCACCGAGCAGCCTCATAGTTTAAAAACAATTCATAGTTCCTCACCTGCCTAAGGACAATCTAGGATTGTATTTGATTGGCTTTAATAAAAATTTGATGGCCAATAGCTGAGGCAGGAAGAGAGGGTGGAACTTCTGTGCAGACAGAGGGTCTCTGGGAGAAGAACTCAGACAAGGGAGATTCACCAGCAGGACATGGAGGTGGATGGACATGAACAGAGGCAAAGAGGTAGAGCTGGCTATGAGGTGATACGTGGACCACGACAGTAGATAGAACACGCCCAGCTAAGGCCTCAGCTTCAGTAAAATTAATAAGTCTCTGTGTCTTTATTTAAGTGCTGAAAGGTCCAAGGAAGTCCTGGTGAGAGAGAGTAGGGGAAGAGAGACAGAGACAGGGAGACAGAGACAGAGAGAGAAAGGCAGAACTAGATACACCATGGTGGTGACAGGTAGGAAAAGCATGAGCTGGATGGAGGAGCGTGTCAATGCTGAGCAGAGCTGGCAGCAGCCTGGAGCTAGCACAAGCTCTGCCCCAGAAAAGGCTTCCCAGCCACAGAATTGCCCTGGCTCAGAACAGGCAGAGAATGTCTAAGATGGAGAACTGTCCTTTTTCTGGTTTGAGCCTCCTTGAAAATCATCCATGGTCTGTGCTGCCAATGGAAGCATGTTGGTATCTGTGATCCAAGCTACTCCTGGGGACATGTTGGCATCCATGGTTTCTGCTGCCACCTCAGGCTGTGTTGATGCCTGCGGTCCATGTGGATGTCCCTGATCCAGAGGCTGTGCGGATGTCTGCAGTCTGGAGGCCATGCTGTTATCCATGGCCCATGTCATCACTGAAGGCCATGTTGAGTTCTGTGGCCCATGTTACCACCGAAGGCCATGGGGATGCCTGCGGTCCACGGTGCCACCTGAATCCACATTGAAGTCCATGGTGCTGCTGGAGACCATGTGCAATTCCATGATCCATGCTGCTGCTGACTTATATAAAGGTGAGGAAGCTTCTTTTGCAGTGGTGTCAAAGACTGTAGACTCAGCTGAGAATAACATAGAAGGCTTCTATAACAACCTCTCTTCCCCTTGCCCCACCCCCTCTAAAAGGAAGCAGTTGAGACTGGAATTCATTGAAGAGAACTTTTAAAAACTGTGATAGAGCTGAAGTTCAGTGCAGTTGATGGCTTCTGGTGGGAGTGAGGGTGGGATGGGAGAGGGACTCAGTTTCCTTGATGGGGCTGGCCACTGTGAGTTTGACCATGCTCCAGTGAGTATATGGGCGACACAAATTGAACTTGGTATTTAAATTTTTTCTCTTCTTTTTTGTTTTGGGGGAGGCCACAAAAGTGGGGAGCAGACCTGGGAGGACTGGGAGGTAAATGAACATACTCATCAGCGTAATAAAGGTTATTTGCTGCAAACCCCCAGCCAACATCAACCTAAATGGAAAATGCAAAGCATTTCCACTGAAACCAGGAGCAAGACAAGGTTGTTGATTGTCTCCATACGTATTCAGCACGGTATGTGAAGTCTGAGCTGAATAAGGCAACTGAAGGGGATCAAAGGAGAGAAGTAGGAAAGGAAGAAGTCAAAGCATCTGTATTTATATATGATATAACTGTGTCCTTAAGTGACCCTAAAAGTCTACCAGGAAACTCCAGCTGATGGACTCTTTGGGCAAAGTAGCAGGATACAAAATTAACAAAAAATTTCAGTAACCTTATTGTATACAAATGACAAATCGACCGAGAAAAAAATCAGAGAAGCAAAATCTCTCACAATAGCCTAAAAAAAAAACTTGAGGAGACTCTAAGCTTTCAGACACTGAAGAAACATATTAGGAGATGGAAGGATCTTCCATGCTCACAGATCAGTAGGATAAATGTAGTAAAAATGGCCATCATACTAAAATCAATCTACAGATTCAATGCAATCCCCACTAAAATTCCAACACAATTCTTTGCCGAAATTGAAAGGACAATTTTCAGTTTCATATGGTAACACACACACACACACACACACAAAGGAAAAATACACCAAAAAAATAAAACTGAAACAAGATGGCAAAAACACTCCTGCGTAATAAAAGAACACCATCCTCAATCTCAAATTGAACTACAGAGCTATAGTATGAAAATAGCACAGCGTTGGCACAAAACTAGAAATGATCAATGGAATCTAATTAAAGGCCCAAACACTTATGGACACCTGATTTTTGACAAAGAAGCCAGAAATACAGACTCGAAAATAGCATCTTCAACAAATATTGCTGGTCAAAATGAATGAATGCAAATAGGTCTATATTTATTACTTTGTACAAAACTCATCTCCAAGTGGATCAAGTACCTCAACATAAGCCCTGACACCTTGAATCTTGTAGACGAGAGAATGGGAATAGTCTTGAACACATTGGCACAGGAAAAGACTTCTGAACAGGATACCAATAGCACAGACACTGATAACAACAATTAGCAAACAAGACCCCATGAAACTGAAAAGCTTCTGTTTGGCAAAGGACATCATTCAGAAAAATCAGCAGGCTACAGAAAATCCAGTAGAGGGCTACAATCTAAAATATACAAAGAACTAAAAAACAAACTGGACATCAAGAAAACAAACAACCCAATAAAACATAGAGTTCAGATCTAAATAGAATCATACTGTAATAGACGCTTCTTAAAATATGTCATATATGAGAGGAATGCAAATGGAATCACCAAATAACAGGGGAAAGCGAGCCCCAGCTGGACATCTCTCACCACCAAGTGAAAACTCCACTGTTAAAAACGGGTCACACATAGTGGAGCTGTTGGCTAAAGGGGCCATATGAAAACCCCTTAGACAACCCAAGCTATTGCCTACTCTCTACAAACTGATGGTAAGTCTCTATTGCTGAGGACACCAATAAAATCCAGATAATTATAAGGACATACTGCAAAAATCTGTATTCTACCAAATTTGAAAACATAAAAGAAATGTATAAATTCTTAATGAATACAACTTGCCAAAATTAAGCTAAGAATGATAAAAGTGTTAAGCAGATCAATCACAAGCAATGATATTCAGACAGCATTACCTCCCCTCCAAAGTCCAGGCCCAGGCAGATTTCCTACAGAATTTTACCAGACCTTCAAAGAAAACTCAAACTGGTATTTCTTAAATTATTTAGCAAGCTATAAAAGGAAAGAATGCTTCAAATTCTCTTATTACATTCATACTAAAATCAGATAAAGATCTAACAGAAAGTTATAGATCAATTTCCTTAATGAACAAGGTACAAAAATTTTCAATAAAGTATTTGCGCACTCAATTCACAAACATGTAAAAATCACCTAACATGATCAAGTCAGTTTTATCTCAGAGATGAAGGGATAGCTCAATATGTAAATTAACAAATAGAATCCACTGCACAAGGAGACTCAAGGGCAAAACCACATGGTCATCTCATTAAGTACAGAAAAGGCTTTTGACGAAATCTAAAATGCCTACAGGATGAAAGTCCAGAGGAGACCAGGGATACAGGAGGACTTATTTCAACCTAGGAAGGACAACATCCAACAAGCCTGCTGCTGACATCATGTTAAATGGAAAGAAATGAGAAGCAATTCCACTAAAATGAACGAGACAAGGATGTTCTCTCCAGTCTTATTCAATATAGCCCTCGCATCCTTAGCTAGATCAGTAAGACAAGAGGAGACAAAGGAGGGTATAAGTAGGAAATGGAGCAGTCAGAGCATCCTTATTTGTAGACAGGAAGAAGTCTACATATTAAAACTTCCTAAAGATTGCACCAGAAAACCCCTACAGCTGATAAACACTTTCACAAGAGTGACAGGATGAAAATTAACATATGAACACACGCACACAAAATCATTAGCCTTCCTATACACTAAAGACATATTGAGAAAGAAATCAGGGAAACAACTCTATTCACAATGGAAAAAAAAATACAAAGCAAGCAAAAAACTGGGAATAAACCTAACTAAGGAAGTTGTTCTATTCATGTTTCTGTTATTATAATAAGACACTAACCAGAACCAATTTGTGGAGGGAAGGGTTTATTGACTTACATGTCTGATTGCAGCCCATCATGATGGAAGTCAGGGTAGGAGCTCAAGCTTGAATAAAGACAGGAACCATGCAAGAGAGTTGCTAACTCCTGTTTGTTACCAGGCTCATGTCTCTCTACCTTCCATATACTTCCCAGGACTACCAGGAACGACAGCACCTATACACTCCCACGTCAATCAACAATCAGGAAAATGCCACGTAGACATGCCCATGTGGCATACAGGCCAACTGAGGGGGGTAATTCCTCAACTGAAGTTCCCTGGGTGACTCTAGTTTGTGTCAAATTGACAAAAATTAACCAGAACAGAAGCAAAAGACCTATACAGTGAAAACTAAAACATTGAGGAAAGAAATTGAGGAAGACAGTGGAAGATGGAAAGACCTTCCATGCTCATTGATTGGAAGGGCTAATATTTTAAAGATGGCCAACATACCAAAAAGCAGTATACAAAGTCCATGGAATACCTATAAAAACTAAAATGCAATTATTTACAGAAATTGAAAAAAATTAAATTCATATGGAAATACAAAGTATTCAAGATAGCCAAAACAACTCTGAGCAATAATTAAGGAAGTGTCAGCATCCCTGATTTTGAGTTATACAATAGATCTACAATGTTAAAACGGCATAGTTCTGAAATAACGACACATTGATTAATAGAATGAAATTGCAGGCGGAGATATAATCAGGTCCATATTCACACCTGACTTTGATAAAGAAGTTGGAGATAAGCCAGCATCCTTTTGTTTTTGTGTTAATTTAAATTCTTTCTTAAGAATTCAGTTACTTTGAAAGAGACTGGACTCTTTTTGTAACTTAAGCATAACATTGTCTTATCAATTCTTCCAGATTTATAGAAATTGATTAAACTGAGTACTCAATCTTTACTGGCACACAATCTATCTTTACTTTGTAATAATGCAGTCTTGGTATGAATTATCTATTTATTAATCATTTAAAATGAGATTTTCCCTTAATTTCCTGAAAATTTATCTCAACGGCTTTTTGAAAAATTATTTCTAAAAAAACTATAAAATTTAATTATGACTTTTTTCACAGATATATGCCATTAAATGTTGTTCTCAATCATTGCCCTTCCCAACCCCCACCCCCACAACATACTCCTGGTGGTTCATTTCTTCCTCTCAAGTTGTACTTTCTTTCTGTTTTAATGTAGTATATAGTCTCTTTTTCAACCCCAAGTTCCCTGCATTAAGATCCCTTCTTTAGATTTTGAAGTTGATCCTCTTTTTTTATTTTAATTTTTCTTCACAATTTATTCATTATATATTCTTGAAGCTCCCTTCCTCAACTCCCCCCAAGTCCCACCCTCCCTCTTTCCCCTCTCCCCTCCCCTAGTTCACTGAAAGGGGGAGTTCTCCTCCATTGCCATCTGCCTATAGCTTGTTAAGTGTCATCAGCACTGCTTGGATCCCCTTCCTCCATGGCCTGGCAAGGCTGCATCATTAAGGTTGATCTTTTTAAGTGTTCTCTCTCTCACATACACACAACCCAAACATTCTTTAAAATATATTTCCACATATAATAGACACTGTGTTATGTTTGTCCTGCTGGAAGCTTTTTGAAATAGCCTTGATAAAAAGAGAATTTAGGTAGACAGATAGCAGAGGTGAGCTGCGTGCTGTCCCCTGAGCCCCGTCACTTGCCTTCCTGAGGACACCTGCAGGACCCCAGGAACATCCAGGTCCACTTGGGGGCATGGCCAGCAAAGGGGAGCAGTGAACTGTTCCCTGAGCCCCACCGTCAGGCCCAAGGTGCTGCCTGCCTCCCTGCGGAGTCCTGCTGGCATCAGGAACACCCAGCCAATGCCAGGGACAAGATGGTGGCTAAAGGTCAGCGTAAGAACACAATCAGCAAAAGCCAGGGAGATGTGGCACACCTAGAGCCAGGCTATGCTGCTATAGCAAGCCTTGAATATCTTAAACCAGATGAAGCACAATAAGATGACCCTAAATCCAACCTTATAAAGATGATAGAAGTATTTGAAGAGGAAATAAATAAATCCCCATTTAAAAATGAACATTGATGTAAAAATACTCAATAAAATACTCTCAAATCAAATCCATGAACACATAAAAAACATCATCCAACATGATCAAGTAGCCTTCATCCCAGGCATGCAGGGATGGTTCATTATATGAAAATCCATCAATGTAATCTACCACATAAACAAACTGAAAGGGGGGTGAAGCACATGATCATCTTGTTAGATGCTGACAGTGCTTTTGACAAAAATCCAACACCCCTTCATGTTAAAAGTCTTAGATAGATCAGGGATACAAGGCATATAACTAAACACAAAAAAGACAACACACAGCAAGCTAATAGCCAACGTCAAATTAAATGGAGAAAAACTTAAAGTAATTACACTAAAATCAAGGACATGATAAGGCTGCCCACACTCTCTGTATCTATTCAATATAGTAGTTGAAGTTCTAGCTAGAGCAATTAAACAACTGAAGGAGATCAAGGGGATATAAATTGGAAAGGAAGAAGTCAAAGTATCCCTATTCACAGATGATATGATAATATATATAAGTAACCCCCCAAATTCTACAAATAGAACTTCTACGGTTGACAAACATCTTCAGCAAAGTGGCTGGATACAAAATTAACTGAAAAAGAATTCAGTATTCTTCCTTTATATGAATGATAAATGGGCTAAGAAAGTAATTAGGAAAACAACACCCTTCACAATGGCCACAAATAATATAAAATATCTTGGTGTAACTTTAACCAAGCAAGTGAAAGGCCTGTATGACAAGAACTTCAAGTCTACGAAGAAAAAAATTGAAGAAGATATCAGAAGCTGGAAAGACACCCCCCTCCCATGCTCATGGGTGAGTAGGATTAAGATAGTAAAAATGGCCATTTTGCCAAAAGCAATCTACAGATTCAATAGAATACCCATCAAATTACCAACACAAATTTTTACAGACCTCGAAAGGTTATCAACTTCATATGAAAAAGAAACAAACAAACAAACAAACCCAGGCTAGCTAAAACAATCCTGTACAATAAAGGAACTTCTGGAGGTATCACCATCCCTGATTTTAAGCTGTGCTACAGAGCAACAGTAATAAAAACAGCATGTTAGTGGCTCAAGGACAGACAGGGTGATCAGTGGGATCAAATCAAAGACCTAGAAATAAACTGTTGTAGCATTTTTTAAAAAATGGCTGTTGGGCTATTAAATGTTTAGTATCAGCTTTATGATTATCACGGTGGTATTATTTAACCCCCTATCACAAATTAAAAAAACACAGATACCTGTTAGATTTTACAGTTGCCTTATTTACCTTGGGCTGGACAGATGATTTCACTTACACTGTCTCAGTATCCTCACCACCCATCTCCCAGCCTCCATCCAAAGCCATCCTCCTTAACCATCCTCATCTGAACTATCTTCTATCTATAATCTTATAAATACTTATTTTATTCTTCATTTGGGCCTTTTCATGTCATTATTGGAGTCCTTCCTCCCAGCCCCGTACGGTTTCTTCTCCAGGCTAACCCATATTGGCACCCTCCTCCTTTCTTTCTTCCTTTCCCTCTGTCCCATGATTCTCATGATTCTCTCATCCTCAAAAGCCCAGGAACCTTAGCCACGTCTACCCCATTCTACCCTGCCCAGGTATAGGCCATTTAATGAATCAATCAGGTATAATGTTTTAGACGGGTTTATACAAACAAGGATGGATATATCCAGCTGGAAGTAACCAGATCTTGAGTGCCAGTAATTAGCATTAGACCAACCTCCAACAATAAACCCACACACCTATGGACACTTAATTTTTGACAAAGAAGGCAAAAGCATTCAATGGAACAAAGAAAGCATTTTCAACAAATGGTGCTACTCTAACTGGATGTCTTCCTGTAGCAGAATGCAAATAGATCTCTATTTATCACTCTTCATAAAACTTAGGTCCAAGTGGATCAAAGACCTCAACATCAAACTGGATACACTAAATTTAATAAGACAGAAAGTGGGGAAGAGCCTTGAACACATTGGTACAGGAGACAACTTCCTGAACCGAACACCATCAGCACATGTACTAAGAGAAACAATTAATAAATGGAAACTGAAAAACTTCTGCAAGGCAGCCTACAGAGTGTGAAAAGATTTTTACCAAACCTACATCTGACAAAGGGCTAATACCCAAAATATATAAAGAACGAGAGAAATTAAGCATCAATAAACCAAATACCCAATTAGAAAATGGGGTACAGAGATAAATATGAATTCTCAACTGAGAAATCTCTAGTGGCTGAGAAGCACTTAAATGTTCAGCATCTCTAGCCATGAGAGTAATGCAAATTGAAATGGCTCTGAGATTCCATCTTACACCTGTCAGAATTCCCAAGATCAAAAACTCAAGTGATAGCTCATGCTGGTGAGGATGTGGAGCAAGGGAATTACTCCTCCATTGCTTGTGGGAGTGTAAACTTGCACAGCCACTTTGGAAATCAATCTGGAGCTTTCTCAAAAAATTGGAAATAGATCTACCTCACAACCCAGATATACTACTCCTGGGCATATGCCCAAAAGATGCTCCACCATACAACAAGGACACTTGCTCAACTATGTTCATAGCAGTTTTATTTTTTTTTATTTTTTTTTAATTTATTTATTTTTATCTCAATCACAGGTTGGGTACTTTGAATCCCAGGGTAGCCCCCTCCTCCATTCCCTCCTACCCTCCCACTCCCTCCCTCATCTCCTTCTTCCCCGCCCCCTCCAAGTCCACCAACAGGGGAGGATCTCTTTCCCTTCCATCCAACCCCAACTTATCATGTCTCCTCAGGGCTGGCTGCAAAGTCCTCCCCTGGGATCTAGCCAGTCTGTCACTCCCCGGCTTGTATGGGGGAGGGTCAAAGAGTCAGCCATCAAGATCATGACTGAAACAGTCCCTGTTTCCCTGAATAGGGTCTTCAGTCCTACACCGAGCTATCATGGGCCCCATCTGTGCGGGAGTTCCAGGCCACATCCACACAT
>JAQQSO010007259.1:0-10747 GCA_028658305.1 Pachyuromys duprasi | reverse complement strand
CATCTTGTCTCCTCAGGGCTGGCTGCAATGTCCTCCCCTGGGATCTAGCCAGGCTGTTACTCCCTGGTTCTTTTTTTTTTTTTTTTAATATTAGTTACAGTTTATTAACTTTGTATCCCTGCTTTGTTCTCCTCCCTCATTCTCTCCCAACCCACACTCCCTTCCTTATCTCCTCCCTGCCCCTTTCCAAGTCTACTGATAGGGGAGGACTTCCTCCCCTTCCATCTGACCCTAGCTTATCAGATATCTTCAGGACTGACTACAATGTCCTCCTCTGTGGCCTGGCAGGGCTGCTCCTCCCTCGCGGAGGGTGGAGGGGAGGTCTAAGAGCCCACCATTGAGTTCATGGCCAAAATAGTCCCTGTTCCCATTAGTAGGGTACCCCTTGGATACTGAGATAGCATGGGCCACATCCAAGCAGAGGTTCTAGGTTGTATCCATACATGGTCCTTGGTTGGATCAACAATCTCATAAAAGACCCCTGTGCCCAGACTTGGTCTTTGTGGAGCTTCTGTCTTCTCCAGATCATTTTAACTCCCCCTTCTTTCTTATGATTCCCTGCACTCTGCCGAAGGTTTGGTTATGACTCTTAGTATCAGCTTTGATAGATTGCTAGGTAGAGTTTTTCAGAGGCCCTCTGTGGTAGGCTTGTTACTTTTTTTCTTCTACATCCAATGTCCATCCCATTTGTCTTTCTAAGTGAGGACTGATCATCTTACCCTTGGTCCTCTTTCTTGTTTATTTTCTTTAGGCGTATAGATTTCAGTATGTTTATCCTATCTTATAGGTCTATATAAGTGAGTATATACGATGTGTATCTTTCCGCTTTTGGGATACCTTACTCAGGATGATCTCCTCTAGGTGCCACCATTTGCCTACAAATTTCATGATTTCTTCCTTTTTAATTGCTGAGTAGCATTCCATTGTGGAAAAGTACCACAATTTCTATATCGATTCCTCCGTTGAGGGACATCTGGATTGTTTCCAGGTTCTGGCTATTATGAATAAAGCTGCAACCAACATGGTTGAGCAAATGTCCTTGTTGTGCACATGAGCATCATTTGTATATATGCGCAAGAGTGGTATAGCTGGATCTTGAGGTAGCAGTATTCCTAATTGTCTGAGAAAGCACCAGATTTATTTCTAAAGTGGTTATACAAGTTTACATTCCCACCAGCAATGGAGGAGGGTTCCCCTTTCTCCACAACCTCCTCAGAATGTGTTGTCATTTGAGTTTTTGATCTTAGCCATTCTGATGGGTGTCAGGTGAAATCTCAGGGTCATTTTGATTTGTATCTCTCTGTTGGCTAAGGACAGTGAGCATTTTTTAAGTGTTTCTCTGCCAGTCTATATTCCTTGACTGATAATTCTCTGTTTAGCTCTGTACCCCATTTTTAAATCAGATTGCTTGATTTCATAAACACATTTTATAACAATATATCTTTATGTACCAGTTGGATACCAATATAGAATAACACAAGCTATCAAAATTCAGAACTGTGGAACCCAATCCCAGATGATACAGTACATAGCCAGACTTAATTAAGTCTCACACAACATTACAAAAGACAGGACAGAAAAAATATATAGTCTTTACATTTATTTGTATTATTTATTAATATTTGTTTATAGTATTTATTTATATTTATTTCTATACTTTAAAAATTCTATATATCTATTTATATTTATTTCTTTTTAAAAGTTATTTATTTATTTTTATATAAATCACATGTTATGTAATTTGTATCCTAGCCTTAGCCCCCTCCCTCATTCCCTCCCACTCTCCCCATCCCTCCCTCAACTCCTTCCTGCCCCTTTCCAAGTCCACTGATAGGGAAGAACCTCTTCCCTTTCCATCTGACCCTAGCTTATCATGTCTCTTCAGGGATGGCTGCAATTTCCTCTTCTTGGATCTAGCTAGGCTGTTCCTCCTTTGGGGGAGCGGGGGTCGAAGAGACAGCCATTGAGTTCATGAACATAAATAGTCCCCGTTCCCTTTACTAGGGTACCCAGTTGGATACTGAGCTACCATGGGCCATATCTGAACAGAGATTCTATACTGGTTCTCCAAACAAGGACCATGTATGGATATATTTATTTCTATGCAAAACGAACCAGTGAGTCTGCTGTGAGATTGTGCCTGCTACTATTATCAGAAGAGATGCTTGTAAAGTCTCATCAACATGATTATCTAAACATGAATAGAGTAAGGATGATACCAGTGAACCCATGAAACTGGAGAGAGAAAAGCCCACAAGACCTCAGCCCTACAAAAAGAAATACTGGCAGCTGAGTAAAGCTGGGAGAAGAAGTTGTCTTCCTCAAGAAAGAGAAAATGAAATGATCACATACTTATTCCTGAAATAAACATACAAGTTAACATCATTTGAAGTGAGCAGGTTATATTTAAGAATTTGCATGCATGTACGTACATATGTGTGTGTAAATGTATGTTATGTATGTATATATGTATCAAACACATATATGCAAAAATAACAATTAATGGAAAAAGTGGCTGTGAATTGAAAAGAGAATGGGAAAGTGTAAGTGTGAGGGTTTTTATAGAGGAAATAGAAGGGAGATTGTGATTATATTAAAATCTCAAAAATATAATCAAAACTCCAGAAGATCAAGAAGAAGCAAAAAAACAACAAATATCAGAAAATTATAAGGGAAAGAATCTTGTCTTCTGGCTTAAAACATCTTTAATTTAAATGTCTACTTTGAGAAAAGTCAGAATGCATGCTAAATAACAGTCCAGTCAAGTGAAAAAAATGTCATCAAACTTACCAGAGAAAATATGCCATAATAATCACTTTATAAAATATCACTTGGGAAGGCCTTAATGTAACACCACTTTTCTTACTGATATTAAATTAACCAAAGAAGATTGGAATAAAGTCATGAAAATTATAGTGGAAGAAAACCGACATGTCAATGAAGACAGGAGAAGCTTTAAATGATGGTAGAAAGACATTCCGAGGCCAAAAATAAAATAAGTAAGATAGAAACTGCTCTAGAAAACGTCAAAGGCAGATTTGGTCAGAATGAATTAATCATAGAAAATAAAGGTATAGTTAACACAAATTACTAAGTCTGAATGAAAGAAAGAAAAAGCAATGATTGAAGGATAACACGAGGAACCTGAGAAACTTGTGAGATACTATAAATTAGAAATGCAACTGTATGGTCCAGAACCAGCACACATACTCCATTCCAGAAGTAACAGAGAAAGGAAAGAGAGAATGTGGTGTCTTAGTTTGCTTTACTGCTGCTATGATGAAACACCATGACCAAAAACAACTTGCGGAGGAAAACATTTAGTACACAGTTCCATATAATAGCTCATCATCAAAAGCAGTGAGGCAAGGATCTCAAACAGGGAAAGAACTGGGATGCAGGAGCCAATGAAGGGCCATGGAGGAGTGCTGCTTACTGGCTTGCTCATCATGGATTGCTCACCCAGCTTCCTATAGAAACCAGGGCCACCAGCTCAGGGAGAGCTCTATTCACAATGGGCTGGGCCCTTCCCCATCAATTACCAAATAATTGAATGCCCTCCAGCTGTATCTTATGGAGACATTTTCTCAACTGAGTCTCTCTTCTCACTGAAGACTCTGGCTTGTGTCAACTTGACATAAAACTACCCAGTACAACTGACCCCTTATCAACTTAGCACATAAACATCATTTTTTAAAATTAGAACCTTTTAAATTTTAATTAGACCCTTTCTTTTCTCATATATCCCCAACATAGAATATTAATATGGTACCACAATATGAAATATAAATAACTTTAAAAGTACCACAGTCCTTACAAATTCAAACACAGTGAAAGTTCAGTCTTTTAAAAATATCTAATCTCTCTTTTAAAAAAATGTTCAGTTTCTCAACTGTAGCCTTCTCTAAATATCAAAATTAAAGTAAATGCTTTCTTCAAGAGGAAAAAAAAAAAAAACAGGCACAGTTACAACCCGAACAAAGCAAGACAAAGTCCAACATTATAAATAATTCAATGTCAAATTGTCTGGGATTCACTCACAATCTGGGCTCCTACCAGGGACCTGGCTCTTTTCTCAGCATACAGAGATTGCCTTCTAGGCTCTGTGTGGCTCCACTCCATGGCTGCTGCTCTTCTTCCTGAGCATCCCATGGAACTGCTGTCTCCAAACTTCCTGGCTTCCCTTGCTGTTCTTTCATCAATAGTTATTCCCGGGCCATCTTCAGGGACCCGGTCTCGCCACACAGTGGGAATCTTCACCCGCTCTTCATGACCCTTTCACACCTCTAAAACCAGTAACTTCTCAACACTACCAAGTTCAGCTGCCAGCACATGGTACAACCTGGGCCATATCTATAACACAGCTTTTGTGTGGTGAATCTCAGGAAACATTTTCCAGAAAATTCCTCAACTAAGCTGGTCTTTTCTTAATCACAGCTAATTTCAGTATGGGCTGACCAGCATCAAGCATCCCACTGAAACAAAGATTTATTTAGTAGTTCTGCTATCCTGTTAATCATAGATGATTCTTCAGTCCCATATAACCAAAATTAAGATTCTTCACAGAAAAAGCCTGGTAGTCTCTTTTGCTTCCTACTGAAACGTCACAAGCCAGGCCTCCCTTGTCTGTACTGCTCCTAACATTATGTCCCAAGATCTTACAGAACAGCTAACTGAGTTCTCAGCCCTCAATGAATTTTCTAGCCCAATGTTCCAAATTCCTTCTACAAGTCTCTGCAAAGCAATATGGTCAGGTATAGCACCACAATATCCCACTCCTGGTCTTAGTTAGGGTTACTCTTGCTGTAATGAAAAAAGATGACCAAAACTTGGGGAGGAAAGAATTGATTTCACTTACAGTTCCATGTAACAATTCCTTATCAAAAGCAGTGAGGTCAGGAAATCAAACAGGACAAAAACTGGAGGCAGAAAGAGGGATGCCACTTACTGGCTTGCTCCGCTAGCTTTCTTAATGAACTCAGGACTGCCACAGCAGGGACAGCACTGTGCATAATGATCTGGGCCCATCCACACTGATTATGAATTAAGACAATGCCCTAGAATTAGGTTTTATAAGACATTTTTTAAATTGAGGCTGTCTTCACTCTAATGACTCTAGCTTGTGTCAAGTTAGCATAAAGGTAGGCATTACAGATTGTAGTTAATAAATGGATAGAAATTTGAACAATGGTATAAAAATCATGAGTATAAACATCCAAGAAGCTAAATTGATTGAAAGATAAGCATAAGGAAAATTATACTAAGATTGTGTGAATAAAGTTTTTGTTCCTAAAATATTTTTTATTTAAAACAGATTTTTCATACCATTATTCTGATTTTTCTCATTCAACTACTTTTAAATCTACCTACTTTCTTACACACTCAATTCTGCACCCTTTTTTTCTCTTTCTCATCAGAATAAAAACAGCAATAATAATAATAATAATAATAATAATAACAATAGCAACAAAAACAAACCAGAATAAGATGAAACAAATGGAAAATGAGCCAAAGTACAGGAATCTTATAGACACAAACACATGTTTGCAAACATATTCTCATAAAAAAAAACATAAAAATGAAAACTACAATATATATGCAAAAACAAGTAAAGAATAAAAATGCTATGATAAAGTAGATGAAACCCAGAACCTAAAAAAATAAGAAGCCACTGAGTTCATTTTGTATTGGCCATATACTATGGGAATGCTTATCTTTAAGTTTGGTTTGAATACTCAGTAAGACTCCATTGAAAATACGGTTTATTCATTTGCAGGTAATTTTCCATCACTGGTAGCTTTTGGGAACTCTGTTCACTTCTCTCAGTGCTGTGAGCTCATATGATATTAACCTATCTAGGCCCTGTGCATGCTGCCACTACATCTGGAAGTTTAGGTGTGCATTGGTCTATTTTATTTAGGAAACTTTCTTTCTTTGGTAATCTCAATCTCTTCTGTCTCTTAAAATCTTATCACCGACCCTTCCTCAGGGTCCTTAAAGCCTGATTTGGCTGAGATATCTCCATCAGGACTAACTGTCCTGTGGTTCTCAATCTCTACACATTGAACATTTGTGGTTCTCTGTATTTGTTTCTGTCTATGCCAGGATAAAGCATCTGTTCTGATGGCTGAGCAAGACACTGATCTATGAGTATAGGAGAATGTCCTTATCAGTCATTTTATTATTGTATTTCCTTGGCAGAATAGTAGTATTTGGTTTTCCCCATAAGTCCCTTGACTATCTAGTATCCTGTTCTTGGCCACCTGAGCAGTGTTGGAGATGAGTCCTATCTCATAGAGTGGGCCATAAAACCAATCAGATATTGATTGGTTGCTCTCTCACAAGCTTTGTGTTACTATTGTACTAGCACAACTTGCAGGGAGGTCACAATCATAAACCAAAGGTTTTATAGCTGGGTTGGTGTTTCTTCTTCTCTTTTGGTAGCTTGCAGAGTACTTTCCAAACCCATGAACACTAGTCTGGGATGAAGGTTCTATGTAGGCACCAACTAGATTTCTCTGTGTTCAGTGAGATTTGGAGGTATTGTCTTCAGCAATAGGTCTTTACCATCACCATGTGGAGAGTAACCAGTAGCATTGCCAATAGCTTGGGTTGTTTGTGGGTTCCCATGAGGCCCCTTTAATCAACAATTTTATAAAATGTTACCAAGTCCCAAAACTGGAGTCTTCATTTGGTTGGGGCTCCATTTTCTTCATTATTTGGTGATTCCATTTTATATCACCTTTATATTATTTTGGGATGCTTTTACTATATTAGGTATCCATGTGACCCCTCAAATAGTCGTTCGATCATACTCTCCCTCAATGATCATATCCCTGCTCCTGTCCACCTTTCCCTTCCCATTTGATTCTACCATAAATGCTGCCCCTTGTCCTTCCATAACTATGAACTGTATTTCTTTTTTCTAGGGAAATCAATTCCTCCTGATAGTTCAAACACTAAGAACACAATTAATGGGACCTTATGACAAAGAACACCAACACTGAGACAAAACAACACCCTACAGATTGGAAAAAGATTTTAACCAATTACATATCTGGTAGAGGCTAATATCTAAAATACAAAGTTACCCTATCAAAAAACAGTGTACAACTCTAAACAAAGAATTTTCCAAAGAGTAAGCACAAATGTCTAAGATACATTTAAAACACTACTCAACATCCTTAGAAAATGGAAACGTAAATCAAAACTACTTTGAAATTTCGCATTACACCATTTGGAATGGACAAGATCAATAAAACAAATGAGGGCTCAAGCTGGCAAGGATGCAAAGTATGGTTGTTTGAAAAAATGATACCCATAGGCTCATTTATTTTAATGCTTAGTCATCAGGAAGTGAAACTTCCAGAGAATTATTAGGCATGGCTTGTTGGAGGAAGTGTGTCATTGACAGTGGGCTTTGAGGTTTCAAAAGCATAGTCTGTCTCAGTGTCTCTGTCATCCTGTTGCCTGCGGATCTGAATGCCTTCCTTCCTTTCACCACACTGCCCATCATGCTGATGATTAACTAAACCTCTGAAACTGTAAGCCAGCCTCAACTAAGTGTTTTGTTTTTAATAAGAGATGCAATGGCTATGGTGTCTCTTTATAACAATAGAACAATGAATAAGGCACAGATTAAGGAAAACACTTGTCCATTTTTGGTGGAAATACAAACTTTATACTCATTATGGACATCAAAGCAGCAATTCCTCAAGTAGCTGGGAATAGAACTACTTTATGATCCTGATATACCACTGTTCTGCATGTATCAAAAGAATGTATCTTACCACAGAGACACTTGATAAACAATGTTACCTGCTGCTTCATTCATAATAGCCAGAAATTGGAGATAGTCTAGATATCTGTCAATGGATAAAGAAAATGTGACACATTTACGCTGTGGAATATTACTCAGTCATCAAAAAAAATGAAATTCATGTGTAAATAAGTCAAGATATATATATATATATATGTGTGTGTGTGTGTGTGTGTGTGTGTGTGTGTGTGTATAATATATATACTGGCTGTTCAAGCACAGGACTCAGTTTGTGTTTTCCCAATATGGAGCTCACAATAATTTATAACTCCATTTCGAGAAGATTCAATACTCTGCCCTATCCTTCATGGGCACAAAACATAATCTAGTACATAGACACTGATGAAGAAAAAAAATAACCAAACATATAATTGTTTTGATTTAAAGATGTCAATTGTCAAAATGAATAAAATATGCTTAAGTAAAACTTTTGCACTTATTGGGTACAGTAGTTTTATTTTAGGCACAAAAATAGAAATGAAATGAAAATAGAAGAGAAAAATATTTTGGACAAACAGTATACAAAACTGAGACAGGACAGTTGTCTATATTATTATAACACAAAATAAGCATTAATATTTTTTACTTTTTGTTTATATGTGATCCAAAATATATTAATCAGGAGTGAACTCAATTTGAGCAAGTACTTTACCTTTTGAACTTCATATCATGAATATTTAGAAAATGCAGGTTATCATGGATTGATAAAGTTTCAATGCACTAAAATGGTATAAAAATTGTGAATTGTCACACACCTAATAACAGAACATACAAACCCATAGAGAAGAATCAAAACAAAACAATGACAGACAGAATTATTATTTTTTCCTTCCTCTTGGGGGGAGTTTCTTTAATTAATTAATTTTTTAAATAAATTACAGTTCATTCACTTTGTATCCCAGCTGTAGCCCCCTTCCTCATTTCCTCCCATTCCCCTCCCAATACCACTGATAAGGGAGGTCCACCTCCTCTTTCCTCTGACTCTATCCTATTAGGCCTCATCAGGACTGGCTGCATTGTCTTCCTCTGTGGCCTGGTAAGACTGCTCCCCCCTCAGGAGGAGATGATCAAAGAGCCAGTCCCTGTTCCCATTATAGGAAACCCACTCAGACACTGAGCTGCCATAGGCTACATCTGTTCAGGCGTTCTATGTTATCTTCATGCATGGTACTTGTTTGGAGTATCAGTCTCAGAAAAGATCCCTTTGCTCAGATTTTTGGTTCTGTTCCTCTGCTTGTGGAGCTCCTGAAGACAGAATTTATAAGAGTTGCAGTGTATCTAATAAACACACAAATAGTGCTATAACCAACAGTAATGACACACACATTTTTCTTTTTCTAATTAAATTTGTATTTTTATATTACTTTCAATGTATTTACTTTGTATCCCAGCTGTAGCCCACTCCCTTATACCCCCCCAATCCCACCCTCCCTCTCTCATCTCCTCCCTGCCCCTCTCTAAGTCCACTGATAGGGAAGGTCTTAAGTGCATGTGGAATAATTCCTGAAGATACAGAATAATAGACTACAGTTTAAACCTGAATATTATCTTGACATATATGTATCATACACAATTTCTGAGATCAATATGAAATTAGAAACTTAATAACAATAAACACTGGAAATCTTCCCAACCTATGGAATTAAGAGTTAATCTTTCAAGACTAATGTATCAAAGACCATTAACTTTTTAAGAAATGTTTCTGGGAAAGTGAATACTCACATAGAAGGTGAGTCCTTACTTAACATTGTTCATGCAAGCAAACTCAAAATGGATTGAATACTACTTACACATAGCAACTAAACTATACAGCTCTTAGAGAAAACACACAGAAAAGGTTCATGACAGAAACTTTACTCCATGGAAATTGACAACAAAAGAAAATTACTTGGATTTGAGCAGTTTTTAAAGTTAATCAAAGGGCATGATTTACATAGCAACCACAGAGAAAACTTACATCCACACTCACTATGTATATAATTCCAGTGTATAAACAGATGGAGAATACTAACTGTCAAATATGAAGCAAAAGTTGAGTTCAACTATGGGCATAGTTTTTGTTTCAATTATACATATATAATATATTATATATTAATATATTTATAATAGAAATCTTGTGTTTAGCCATTGGGAATATGAAAAGGATTCATAACTGTAAAAACTAGAACAATTTTTCTTCAAAAAATAGAATTAGCATTGACACAGAAAGCCTCCTCAGCAATGTAAATAACCAAAAGAATCAACAGTAGGTTCTTGAGGGACTTACATGAAACATGCAGTGTTGGGAGATACTCAGTTGGCAAGATTGTGGACATGGGTTCAATTCCCCCACACCATGCAAGAAATTCAGGAAGTACAGAAAGCATAGGGTATCATGGCTAAGATCTACTAAATCTGAGATTAAGGAGATAAAGAGTCTGAGATGGCTGTACAAATTATCAATTAATTTAATGCCTCTAAAATTTGTATATAAAGTTAAACTGGTGCATTTTCTACTATGCCAACTTACCACAACAAAAATTTGAAAATGAAACTATAGGCAAAAAAAAAAAAACTAATCAGAGAAACAACCCCTATAGAAAGAAAAACATGGTAGTCATATTCCACTTTATATCTATTCTATACAGGCTTTAGTAGAGTGTATTTTTCATATATGAACTCTGACTGTATAACCCATTGAAATAACAATCTCATCATATAAATATGAACATATCAAATGAGGTTAAGTATAGCCACTACTGTTTTTATTCTACTGTTCCTCTAATTTTTGTTCAATTCATGTTAATGACAGTGATTTTATTATTGCAAATAGTTACACATCTGAGCTGACATTTACAGATTTGAAAGTAGCTTTTCCCTTAAAGTGTTAGATCCATGTTTGATGGAATTGAATAGAAACATGTTAAAATGATTTTATTGTTGTGAAAT
>JAQQSO010007258.1:0-10748 GCA_028658305.1 Pachyuromys duprasi | reverse complement strand
AAAAAAATTAAAAAAATAAAGATGATGTAATTAAATGTTGTTGAGAATAATATGCATATAAAAACTTCTACTCTTAAAATTCTCATAAATTTAGTAATTTTCTGTGATACAACTTTGAAATTTAGAGTAGACAAATCACTTATATCAATACAATATATCTTGGCAATCCATACATTTGTCTAAATACAGATTAAAATAAAATAGAAGATGGTATTTTCATTTTCTTTCAGTTCTAGGAAATTTTAAGTTTCCTTCCTGATTCCTTCTTTCTCTTTTTCTTTTTCTTTTTTTTTTTTTTTGCTTCCTTAGGTGTACAGATTTTAGTATGTTTATCCTATATTGTATGTCTAGTATCCACTTATGAGTGAGTATATACCCTGTGGTCTTTCTGCTTCTGGGATACCTTACTCAGGGTGATCTTTCCCAGTTCCCGCCATTTACCTGCAAATTTCATGATTTCCTTGTTTGTTTGTTTGTTTGTATGTTTGTTTGTTTGTTTGTTTTATTGCTGAGTGATATTCCATTGTGTAGATGTACCACAATTTCTGTATCCATTCTTCAACTGAGGGGCATCTGGGCTGTTTCCAGCTTATGGCTATTACAAACAAAGCTGATATGAACATGGTTGAGCAGATGTCCTTGTTGTATACTTGAGTGTCTTTTGGATATATGCCTAGCAGTGGTATAGCTGGATCTTGAGGTAGCACTATTCCTAATTGTCTAAGAAAGTGGCAGATTGATTTCCAAAGTTGTTGTATAAGTTTACATTCCCACCAGCAGTGGAGGAGGGTTCCCCTTTCTCCACATCTTCTCTAGCCTGTGCTGTCACTTGAGTTACTGATCTTAGCCATTCTGATGGGTGTAAGGTGAAATCTCAGGGTCATTTTGATTTGCATTTCCCTGATGGCTCACGACATTGAACATTTCTTTAAGCGTTTCTCTGCCATTCAATATTCCTCTATTGAAAATTTTCTGTTAAGGTCTGTATCCTATTTTTTAATCAGATTACTTCATTTGTTGCTGTTTAACTTCTTGATTCTTTATATATACTGGATATTAGCCCTCTGTCAGATATAGGGTTGGTGAAGATCCTTTCCCAATCTGTAGGTAGTCGTTTTGTTTTGATGACAGTGTCCTTTGCTTTACAGAACCTTCCTGCTCCTCAGTCACAGTGTTCTCCTGACACTGCCATCTTCGACATTGGTCTTTTTAAAGGAGTTCCTTCTCAAGGTTGAGACTGTGCTCTTGTCATGTCTCACAGTTACCATCTCAACCATCCTGCAGGGACAACTGAACCTGTGAATCTGAGCTAAGAAGGGATTCCTGAATAGAACTCACTTTCTTATACTCAAGCCGTGTTCATGGCCCTAGAATTTTGCAGATTTTTAGCCAACATGGAAAGGACACAGTAGTACTACAGATTAGTTCTTAGAGTGGGAAAACAACTTTGCTTTAGTTTCTCTTTGACCCTGGAATTTTTTGCACACTGGAAAATTAAAGACCCTGTCTAAACTTAAGTGGCAATTTTTGTTCCAGCCTTTTGAAAGTCCACAGTTGGCTGCAATCTAAATTTCATTTGCATTAGAATCATGTTCAAGTTTAGCTGCCACATGAATTAAAAGGAGCCTGAGTTGTTACTTACCACTCTTTTTATTTATTTATTTGTTTGTTTGTTTATTACAATTTATTCACTTTGTATCCTAGCAGTAGCCCTCTTCCTCATCTGCTCCCAATTGCACCCTCCCTCCCTTTTCTCCTCTCATTCCCTTCCCCTAGTCCACTGATAAGTGAGGTCTTCCTACCCTTCCATCTGCACCTAGCCTATCAGGTCTCATCAGGAGGGCTGCATTTTCTTCCTCTGTGTCCTGGTACAGCTGCACTCCCCACAGGGGGAGGTGGTCAAAGAGCCAGCTACTGAGTTCATGTCTTAATTCCCAAGTGTACAAAGCTGTCCATCAGATCATTAAGCTCTCATACCTCATAGGCAAAGAAACTAAATACAGTTTCCCATGTTTTAGCAAAACAAAAAAGAAAGCAAACAGCTTTATTCAACAGATTTATCTGTTGGGACACACATTGAAATCTGAAGTATGCTTGTGAGCAAGACACAAAGAGACAGAGCAAGGACTTGCTTTGTTTTATTTTTTCCAGAACACAGAAAATTACCTAAGACCACAGAAAAGACATCTTAGAAAGAGAAAGTAAATGCGCACATTTGTAGGCAAGTATGTGTGAGGAGAGATGTTTTGTGAATTTATGGATGATTCCTCTTCAATTTCAACAACTCTAAAATGGTACAAAATGGTACATAGGTGGGCTTTCATTTTTTCCATTAAAATATACATACATACAAATTAAATATAGTCAAATCTAAGCCAGGACTGGAAGGCATAATAAAACTTTCTTTGACAGATCCACAGTAAGTGGACAGTGCTTGGTGGCACTGTGATGATTCTGACCTTATAAATTACTGAATGTCATCACTTTATCCTTTCATGTAGCACTTCTACTAAGTCGCTTAAAGAGCTGAACAATATGATTTTAAGAAATGGTAGAAAGCACATAACCTACATTACAGTGTGAAATGTGTCAAAGTACGAGGACTGAGATCCCTGCAAAAGGTGATTACTCAGAGTTTAGATGCTCCTGTCTCTGGCTTCGGCATGGGCTGCAGTTCTTTTTCTGGTTCTCTGTTCTCACGGTATTAGTGTTGCCCTACTTGTCCTCTTTTGTCATTTGCTCACTTGTCACCGGAAGTGAGACCTTTTTATGACTACATAAAGAAAATGCACCTAAACTCACGTGTACTAGATGTGCTTAATAGCTACAGTTGACAATAAATAAGGATTAGGAATAAGTCACATGAGTATAATCCAATCACCTCTCTCCTTCTTTCCTTCCTTCTTTCCTTTCTTCCTTCTTTCCTTCCTTTGTTGTTGTTTTTTTTTTTTTACTTTTGTCTTTGCTTTGGGGGGTTAGGTTTTTTACTTTGTTCTGTTTTTTATTTTTTTGTTTTATGTTGTGTTGTTTTGTTGAGGCAGGGTTTGCAAAGTAACCTTGGCTGGCTGACATTAAACTCAAAAGCCCCGATCCTGCCTTCCCCAAGCTGAGAAGTTATTTCCTCCCCCAAGTTTCCAATGTGCTCTGCAGATTTCAGATTTAGTAGCCACCAAAATGCTACAGTGTGTTTACTATTCCTTACAAGAGTGTCTGTACATAATTTGTACACACACAAACACACTCACAGCTCTGTTTTTTTTTTTTTCTGGAGAATTCTGACACAGCCTTTTTTCTCCCCTTCTTTCCCACTTGACCATTTTTCATGATAGCATTCACACCACTTCACAGACATACATACGTGTTATCTACCACAGCAACTAGCACTAGCAGCATTAACACGTGTGCTTATGGATGCTTAGATGGATTCTTTCTCTAGTCACTGCCTGAAAGGCTTTACAAGAATGTTCTTACTTATTGTCCCAATTGGACTGTAAGGCAGCCATTGTGCTTTGTTCCCATTTTACAAGAGAGTTTGAGTATGACATGAATCCTCAAATACACAAAGTTGGAATGAGTAACACTGTTTACTGAAATGATGCAGGTGGACCCTGGAGTCCAGGGTCTCAAACATACCATCTTAGAGCCTATCTCCGAATTTTTACCTGCACCAGAAGCCTGTTCGGAGAGAATCTTCTTTTGAAAGCTAGGAGAATTATTCATCCATAATAATGGGTTAAAATTCTTACTAGTCTGAGATCCTGTGATGTGGAGGCATTAAGACTCTTAGCAAGAGATTTTTAATTTAGAAAGGAACAGAAAGTAAGAAAGAAAGAAGAAAGAAAAAAAGAGAAAGAAATTGAATACTGAATATCGTCAGATGTTCCATAGATTTTTAGTAAAAATAGATCTCAAAAAAAATTAAAGTAAATTAATTCATCTACTGCAAAAAGCACTAAAAGGAAACGCAGCTGAGAGATCAAGGGAGACATCTGAATTGAAAGCATGTTTAACATCCTACATCATTCTGGTGAGGACATAACTAAAATTGCAGGGAAAGAAATTAGAAAGAGTCAAACATTAGGAGCAGTCCTCTAGCGAGCCCCCAAATAAGAAAAAACAGAATATTTTCCCCCTGGTTTCACCTTTCTACCAGATCCTAAAGCCCAGCCTAAGCAGTCAGTCTTGCTAAAAAATTTTAGCCAGATCTGTAAAGAATTGTGTTGCAAATAAAGCTGCTACAAACATTGTTGAGCAAATGTTCTTATTGTGTATTTGAGCCTCTTTCGAATATATGCCTAGGAGTGGTATAGCTGGATCTTGAAGTAGCACTATTTCTAGTTGTCTGAGAAAGCGCCAGATTGATTTCCAGAGTGGCTGTAAAAGTTTACATTCCCATCAGCAGTGGAGGAGGGTTTCCCTTTCTCCACAACCTCTCCAGCATGTGTTGTCACTTGAGTTTTTTATCTTAGCCTTTCTGGTGGGTGTAAGGTCATTTTGATTTGCATTTCGGTGCTGAGTAAGGGTGTTGAGCATTTCTTTAAGTGTTTCTCTGCCATGCGATATTCCTCTATTGAGAATTCTCTGTTTAGCTCTGTTCCCCATTTTTTGATTGGAAATGCTCTGCCCTGCAGACTATCAAAACAGATGCTAAAACTTATGGCCAATCTTTGGGCAGAACGCAGAGAATCTTATGAAAGAAGTGGGAAATAGTAAGATCTGGAGAGGACAGAAGCTCCACAAGCAGAGCAACACAACCAAAAAACCTGAGCAGAGGGGTCTTCCCTGAGACTGATACTCCAACCAAGTAGCATGCATGGAGATAACTTAGAACCTATGTACAGATGTAACCCATGGCAGTTCAGCCTCCAAGTGTGTTCCATAGTAATGGGAACAGGGACTGTCTCTGACGTGAATTGATTGCTCTGCTCTTCGATCACCTCCCCCTGAAGGGGGAACAGCCTTACCAGGCCACAGAGGAAGACAATGCAGCCACTCCTGATGAAACCTGATAGACTAGGATCAGAAGGAAAGAAAAGAAGACCTCCCCTATCAGTGGACTTGCTGAGGGGCATATGTGGAGAAGGGGGAGGAAGGGAAAGGTTGGCAGGGGCGGAGAAGGGAGATAGGGGAGATATAGGGGGATACAAAGTTAATAAAGTTTAATTAATAAAAAATTTAAAAGTAAATAACCTGTAGAAAAAAAAAAGAATTGTGTTGGAATTTTGATGGGAATTGCACTGAATCTGTAGATGGCTTCTGGCAGGTAGGCCATTTTTACTGTGTTAATCTTACTGATCCAAAAGCATGGGCTCTCTTTCCATCTTCTAAAATCTTCTTCAGTTTCTTTCTTCAAAGACTTGAAGTTCTTGTCTTACAGTTTTTCACTTGCTCGGTTGGAATTGCACCAAGATATTTTATATTATGTGTGACTATTATGAAGGCTGTTGTTTCCCTAATTTCTTTCTCAGTCCTTTTGTTGCTTGTATAAATGAGGGCTACTGACTTTTTATTTAATTTTGCATCCAGCCACTTTGATGAAAGTATTTATCAACCATAGGAGTTCTCTGGTAAAATCATGGGGGCCACTATCATCATCATCTGTGAATAGTGATATTTTGACTTCTTCTCTTCCAATGTGTATCCCTTTGATCTTCTTTGTCTGTCTTAATTGCTCTAGCTAGAACTTCAAGCAAGTACTGTACTGAAAGACTATTAATTTCACATGGAAAAAATTAAAAAAACCAGGATAAGCAAAACAATTCTGTACAATAAAAGAACTTATGGTAGGATGAACATCCCTGATTTCAAGCTATACTACAGAGCAATACTAATGTGTGGTATTGGCTTAGAAACAGACAGGTTGATCAACAGAACCAAACTGAAGACCCAGAAATAAACCCATATTCCTATGGCACTTGATTTTCTACAAAGAAGCCAAAATCATACAATGAAGGAAAAAAGAAAGAAAGAACATTCAACAAATGGTGCTGGTCTAACTGGATGTCTGCATGTTTAAAAAATGCAAATAGACCTGTATTTATCACCCTGCACAGAACTCAAGTCCCAGTAGATCAAAGAACTTGACATAAAACCAGAGACTAGAGATTTTAAATCTACTAGAAGACAAAGTGGGGAAAAGTCTGAAACTCATTGGCACAGGAGACAATTTCCTGAACAGAACACCAACATCACAGGCTCTAGGATCAACAATTAATAAATGAGATCTCATGAAACTAAAAAGCTTCTGTAAAGCAAAGGACACTATTGAACAAATTGCAGCCTACAATTTGGGAAAAGATCTTCACCAACTCTACATCAGACAGAGGGCTAATATCTAAAATATACGAATAACTTAAGAAATTAAACATCAACAAATCAAATAATCCAAATAAAATTGGGGTACAGAGCTAAACTGAGAATTGTCATCAGAGGAATATCAAAATGACAGAGATACACTTAAAGAAATCCTCAATGCTCTTAGCCATCAGAAAAATGTAAATCAAAATGACTCTAAGAGTCTGTCTTACACAAGTCAGAATGGTTAAGATAAAAAACTCAAGTGAGAACACATTCTGGTGAGAATGTGGAGAAAGGGGGACCTCCTCCATTGCTGGTGGAATGCAAACTTGTACAATCTCTCTGGAAATCAATCTGGGTGCTTACTAAGAAAACTGGGAAAGTACTGCCTCAAGATCCATCTATACCACTCCTGGGCATATATCCAAAACATGCTCCACCATACAAACAAGGACAATTGCTCAACTTTGTTCATAACAACTTTATTAGTAATAGTCAGAAACCTGGAAACAACCTAGATATCTCGCAACAGAGGGATGGATACAGAAATAGTGGTACTACTCAGCTATTGAAAACAAATAAATCATGAAATTTGCAGACAAACAGATGGAACTAGAAAAGATCATCCTGAGTGAGGTAACCCAGACCCAGAAAGATACACATAGTATGTACTCACTTGTAAGTGAATATTAAATCTATAGTAGAGGATAATCACACAACAATTCACAGACCCAAAGAAGCTAAGTAAAAAGGAGGTCCAAAGGCAGGGTGCTGGAATGTCACTCAGAAGGTGAAGTAGAATAATAGACAGTGGAAAGTGGACTAAGAGAGGGAACTTGGCAGGAGATGGAATGGGGATGGTAAAAAGGTTGAGGATTACCTGTGGGGAGAACAGGGGTGGGAAGAGATAAGGCTGGGAACAAGAAGGGAAAGGAAGGTGGGGACATCTTTTTGTCAAGTTGGAGGCCTGCCACAAGGTAGACTCCTTGGAGCTTATGGGTGTGACTCTAGTGGAGGGGGAGGGGGTTGAAGCCTGAAGTGACTACCTCCTAGCCAGGAAGTAGTGGAAGGTGGGCAACAACAACCCACTGACAAAACCTTTGATCCAAAAATTACCCCACCTACAAGAGGTACAGGGATAAACAGGAAACAAAGATTGAGGAGCAAGGAAGGGGAAAGGAGGGGAAGGAGGACTAGGAAGAAAGGAAGGAGGAGGCACCTTGTGATATAAAGTAAATAAACTGAATGAATTTTATTTAAAAAAAAAAAAAGAAGAAAAAGAAGGAAAAAAAAAAGTTTTTGTCAGAGTTTCTAGGACACTGTCCCCACCTAGAGGCCAGATGGCAAAGAAAAATGAAATGTGTTCAATGCTGAGTCATAAAACACAAATGATAAATTCAGACAAACATTGCTGGATATCACCAGTGGAATAGCTTTTAAATGTCTAAAAAGTGCTACCAAAGGAGGTGGTCATACCAAAGAACAATCATTAATAAGGTTTCAGCCATTTTCGAATACTGGCACTAAATTTTAGCAATATTTGTTTTTTAACAACAAATGCATGAATAGTCCGAGGAGCATTATGTGTGCCTGGCTTCCATCCGCGTAGTCTGAGAGCTGATTCAGAAATAATGCACAAACATCGTGGACTACATACCAGGACAACAGCACTGTTTTACTGTAACTAACATGGAGGTCACAGTCACCATGGGGCAATGTGGTGACTGGTTGGGAAGAAGCACTCTTTATTATCCAATGACTTAAGTTGAGCATCATTGTCTCCATGTCCCTGGCTTACATCTATCTGTTGTGCTACTTGGAGAACATAGAATACAGTCCAGCTCTGTAACAGAGCAGGGTACATATCTGACCACAACCACTCTCTGCAGATGACCAGCAACAAAGACTCAAGAAGTCAAAGCTGGCTTTCTTGGATGATTTAATCCTGGGTTTCATTGGGCAGACCTTGACAAAACCGTGCTATGCATGTTTCATAGTAGCCACAGTGTGGTGTGCCTGCCTCATAGTTACATACTATGACATACTGAACTGCTTCTGTCATTCCAACACTCAGCTTCCAGGCACACTGTTCTACTACAAACTCCCTTCACCTCAAAAGAAATTGGGAAAGTAGAAATTGGCTCTGGATTGGAAGATATTAGAAATGAACTGGTATTTTAGAACCAGCATTACTTGAACTTGGATCATCTTTCTATTATTTTGAGGTTTAAAGTGTATTCTAGAAAAACTTTCTAAATCACACATCACAAACTCAAATCTAATAATATATTTCTCTCAACTCCGTTGTAAGTAGTGCTTAATTTTTACTATTGGTTTAAATTTTATTAATGCTTGCTGTTAATCCTAAACAGCTGTATAATCAAATCACCACACAGAGACTGGGATTTTAGTTAACCTAGAACACAATGCTGGGCAATAGTTACTTCCTCCTAAACCTCCAAGCCCTCATAGTTTCCTAACATTTAGATTGCCCACATTGTACTTGCTTTTAGTGATTTATTAGGTCAAGTACATCTCTTCATGACTTTCCAAGATCTCTGTCCTCCAGCCTTCCTTCAAGCTTTCCTCATCCTTTCTCCTCCCACTCATTTCCTGCCCTCTGGTTCCTCCCACTGCTTAACTTTGTGTCTAGTTGCTTTATTTTAGCCTGTTTAACACAGAGTTGAGACAGGATGCTTAGAATAAGTATCACAATGCAATATCCCGATTGGAACCAGAGAGGGGTGGGGGCAGGAGAGAAATCAACATTTGAATGAACAAAGGTAAGATGTATACATTTCAAAGAAACATTATATCAACACAACTCTCTCTTACTGAGAAGATAGACTATTTTTCTGATGTACACCTTCCCAAAGCTTAAGAACACACTAAATATGAGCTAACTTCATTTCCTCTGGTGTAGCCCCTGTGATCCTCAGCTAACAATGATGAAAGCATAGTGCTGATTACACATATTCAGTTGAATCTTTAATCTTCTAAAATTCAACACACACATGAACCTAATGACGGTTTTGGATGGGTGGGTGTTTTCTTTTGTTTTGTGATGTAGAGTAAGGCTTATTAATAGCCATTCTAACTATATAGAAGTTTATTGAGTTGTACATAATTTGGAAAATAGTAATAATTTCAGTGGCTACTTAACCTACATGTTTGAAGGCATACACTTTGAATAGTAAGACTTTAGTTGAAGAAATTCAAGCCAACAGCTTCTTTAAATCACTAGGATGGCTACAAAAATATACTAAAAAGTGTCACAATTGTAGGGTCCCATTCTGGTGCCTTCAGGATGAATAAGTCTAAGACAGGAATTTTCAGAAAAGTCAGAATTGGGCTATTAAGGCATGAAAAATTAAGATGGCAATTATACAACAGAGTCAGAAATTATCCAGAGGAACCAAGCACAAGTGGGAAATTATTTGCATTTGTGAGATCATAAAAGTGAGGACACTTCAACACTAACATCTATGTTCTATGTTACTCAATCAATGAGATTCTTATCTGATGATAAAGATGGTTTAACATGCAACCACATTTCAATTAAAAAACCTATAAGTAGAGATATCATTCCAACATTATAGCCAGCAGCAATAGGAAAAGTCAGAGAGGCCAATGGGGACAATGAGATACACAAAAGAATGAAGACATAGAAAATAAGAAATAAACTATTAACAAAACTGTTCAGGTGTGTGTGTGTGAGTTTTCTTTGAGAACTTATGGACTGTCAATCATAGCCTCCTCCTTACCGTCATCTCAGATCAAGTCAGTATGAACAATAAATTACACAGTTAAGTATGCCATCCTTCTATTTTCAGTTACCACTGAATAAAGCAATGCCCATGCCTACCCTTGAGCACCAAGAAAATCTCTACTAATTCACTTGTTTCATTCCTTACCATCACCAGAGTGCTGGTTCTGATCAGAGCAAGGACTAAAATTAGAAGTAAAAGAAAACCACCACTAAGTGCGGGGATGAATCCTCACTGAAAATTGACTCAGGGCAAGCACCCTTTCCTCACAAAAGAATCACCACCAGCCATATGCCAGAAGGACAATATCTCTTCCTAAAGTAAATTTATCCCTCTCTTAAAAGTCTACTGATGAACCAGACTAACCCACATATACTCTTTTTTAAATTATAATTTTTATTTTTATATTAATTACAGTTTATTCAAATTTTATCCCAACTGTTGCCCCTCCTTCATTCCCTCCCAATCCCACCCTCCCTTCCTTTTCCCCTCCCATGCCCCTGTCCAAGTCCACTGATAGAGGAGGTCCTTCTCCAATTTCATCTGACCCTAGCCTATCAGGTCTCATCAGGACTGGCTGCATTGTCCTCCTCTGTGCTCCTGCAAGGCTACTTCCCCCTCAGAGGGAGGTGATCAAAGAGCCAGCCACTGAGTTCATGTCAGAGACAGTCCCTGTTCCCCTTG
>JAQQSO010007257.1:0-10748 GCA_028658305.1 Pachyuromys duprasi | reverse complement strand
AAAAAAAAAAAAAAAGAGCATGTGATGTCCATTTGATTGACCGTTATCTTGCTGGCATGCTGCTGCTACAAATATGAGCAATTATTGAGAAAGCAGTCAAATTAAATTTTCATAACTATAAAACTGCATTTTACCTTAGGGGCACAGCTTCCTGCCTATTTCTACAATCTATTTTCTGTGCTTTATATTAAATCTAAACAAATGAATGTTTACCATTATTAATATTTTAACATCATATGCCAGTCTGTGCCCTTTCTCCCAACAACTTTTTGTCTTTCTAAGAAAGTTCTAGTATGGAATTAAAATTTTCTGATGTAACATGAAAAAAAAAAAGAATGTTTCAAAATGGCTGAGGCACAAGGAAAAGTTCTAAAAACAAGCTATATTAAGATGATATACATTCTGAAAGAGGATATGAAACCAATCCCTTTGAGACAGACACAAAAACAAAAATCAGTTTGAGGAAATAAATAAAACCCCTAAAGAAATTCAGGATGGAACAAACAGAAAAATTGGAGAAAATAGACCAGAAAGACATACGGATTAGTCATCTGCTGCCTGCATAACTGTCCCAGACCCATTAAACATCTGTTTCACCCCATACCCCATTCCACCTCTCCTCCAACTCCAGTGAACTTCTGCTTCCCAGGAGTAGGCCAAGCCAGTCAAAATTACAGGTGACCTGACTGCCCATGGATCCCCTCAACTCTTTGATCTTAGGATCCTTTACCAAAGACTTATTTCACAGCCTGAACCCTATCCTTCCTCACTGTGCCTTGCTACTGTGTCCCTTTCCCCAATCCTGGGGATTTCAGTTCCCAGATACAGGTCATGCTACTCAAAACTGGTCTGGGCCACTACAGAAGGAAGAATAGGTACAGGCCAAGCAAACCATAAAAACAGATGTTAGCATTCAGGCAGAAACTTTCTTCTCGAATAGAGAACACACCACCACCAGAACTACAGACAGATTGCCCACCAGCCGAACTCCTCCACTCACTTAGTGTTCCTAGTCCCTATTACCTTTCTCATCACTGCATCCCACTACCACAAATCAGGCAGAGAAGCCCTACTGTACCAAAGCCAAGCTAGCCACAAGAAGTCTATTCCCTAACTTAAAGAGGGAATGGATAAGAGGTTATACTCGCCATCAGAAATCCAGGTCACAAAAAACAGAATACAAAAGAGAACACATAAACCAAGGAACAAAACACCCAACCAACAAAGACAAACTAATAAATAACCCAGATAACTAAATATAAGTATAATAACACAATTTATAATAGTGATGACAAGATGGTACCACTAGAGACTCAGTATCCTATAAGAGCAAGACCTCAATATTCCAACACATCTGAAGCACAAGAAAACAACATTTAACTAAATTGTGAAGATGATAAAGGTTCTTAAAGAGGAAACAAAATAATTCCTTAAGAGAAAGAAAAAAATTAATTAAATCCTTTAAATTATGCAAAACAAATAAAATCAAAACAAAAACCAACAACAGGCAAAGGAAATTGTTCAAGACCAACAAATAGAAATAGAAGCAATAAAGAAATAGAAAATGAGAGAATTCTGGAAGTGGAAAATCTAGCTAAGTGAACAGAAATTACTCATGCAAGCATCAGCATCAGAATATAAAAGATGGTAGAGAGAATCTCAGGGGTTGAAGATAAAATAGACGAAATAGATTCAACAGTCAAAGAAAATTTTAAATCTGAAAAATTTTGACAGAAAACATCCAGGTAACCTGAGACAGTATAAAAAGACAAAACATAAGAATAATAGGAGTAGAAGAAAGAGGAAAATCCCGTCTCAAAAACTGAGAAACTGTATTTAATAAAATCTTACAAGAATTTTTTAATAACATAGAGAAGGAAATACCTATAAAGGAACAAGATGCTTACAGAAGACCAAATACATTGGACCAGAAAATAAAGTCCACATGCCCCATAATAATCAAAACCCTAAATACACAGAACAAAGGTAAAATACTAGACGCTGAAAGGAGAAAGGGCAAGTAATACATAAGAAGATCTATGGGAATTATACCCAACTTCTCAATGGACACTCTAGAAGAAAAGGGGGCAGGGACAGAGGTCTTGAAGACTCTAAAACACCACAGATCCTACCACAGACTACTATTCCACAAAAAGTTTCAATCACCATAGATGAAGAAAACAAATCATTCTATGATATAGTCACATTTAGACAACATATAACACAAATTCAGCACTACAGAAGGTACCAGAAGAAATCTCTAACATGTGGAGATCATTTAAACCCATGAAAACAGTAAAAATATCATTCAGTCAGAACTAAGGGAATGGAGAGACACACACAGAGACACAAACACACACTGCTATCACCATCACAAACAACCAAATAACAGCAATTAACAATTATTGGTGATTAAAATCTTTCAATATCAATGAGATCAAATCCCTCAATAAAAAGACACAGACTACCAGAATAAACATGAAAACATGCTCTGCTGACAATAAGAAAAATATCTTAGAGTCCTGTGCTGTCCTCTGACCTCTGTTGATCAACACACAGCTCTGCCTGCCTTCCCAAGGAAACCTGCTGGATATAGGAACATCTGGATTAGACCCCTCTCCACCAATCCCCTATCTGTTAGGACACCTGGGCCCAGTCACAAGGGTGAGCTGTGCTCTGTAACCTGAGCTCCAACATCAGGCTGATAGCTCTGCCCACATTCCAGAGAAGGTTTCAGGAATATTCAGGTCTACCTGGGGCACAGTCAACAGTGGAGAACAGTGGGCTCTTCCCTGAGCACCACTGTCAGGCCCAAAACTCTCTGTGCTTTTCTTTCGAGTTCTGTTAGCACCAGGAACATCCCTTCAATAAAAGAGCAACCCAGTTGGATAAAAGGCAGCATAAGAACACAATCAACAAGAGCCAGGGTAATATGTCACCACCTCAGCCCTGGCATCCCACTACAACAAGCCCTGGATATCTGAACACAACCAAAGGACAAGAAGATTCATTTAAATCCAATGGTACAAAGATGTTAGAGATGTTTAAAGAGGAAATAAATCCCTTGAAGAAATAGAGGAAAATACAATCAAAGAGGGGAAAGAAATTAATTTAAACTGTTCAAGACCTGAAAGTGGAAATAGAAGTAATAAAGAGAAAGACAACACAAACTGGAAGAATCACAGAGAGGGAAAACCAAGAGAAGAAACCAGGAACTGTAGACACAAACATCCCTAACAGTATACAAGAGGTTGAAGAGAGAATCTCAGGTATGTAAGATAGGATTACAGATATCAATATATATATCATAGAAAATGTTAAATCTAAAATATTTCTGACACAAAACATCCAAGAAATTTGGGATATTATAAAAACACCAAACTCGTGAATAATTGGAATAGAAAAGAAAGAGAGGAGTTCCAGTTCCATCCTACCAAGAGTAATTTACAGATGCAATGGAATTCCCATCAAATTACCAACACAATTTTTTACACACACTTAAAAAACAATTCTCAATTTCATATGGATAAGAAAACAGAACAGCTAAAACAGCCCTGTTCAATAAAAGATCTTCTGGGGGTATCACCATACCAGATCACAAGATATACTATAGAGCAACAGTAATAAAAACAGCATGTTACTGGCATCGAAACAGACTAGTGGATCAAAGGAATTGAATTGAAGACCCAGAAATAATCCCACACACTTATGGAAACTTCGTATTTGACAAAGAAACCAAAGCTATATAGTGGAAATAAGACAGCATCTTCATCAAATGGTGGTGGTCTAACTGGATGTCTACATGTAGAACACCCATATTTATCACCTAGATGTCAGTCAACAGAGGAATGAATACAGAAAGTGTGGTTCATTTACACAGAGGAATACTTCTTAGCAGTTAAAAACAAGGAAATCATGAAATTTTCCGGCCAATGGTGGCAACTAGAAAAGATCATGCTGAGTGAGGAAACCCAGAAGCAGAAAGACACACATGGTATATATTTACTGATAAGTAGATATTAGACATATAATATAGGATAATCATGCTAAAATTTATATTCCTAAAGAAGCCAAACAACAGGGAGGACCCCAGGAAAATGTTTAGCCCTCATTCAGAAGGGCAAACGTGGTAGATCTTGGAAGAAAGAGAAGACAGGAACGAGACAGGAGCCTTCAACAGAGGATGTCTGAAAGACCTTACCCAACAGGGTATTGAAGATGATGCTGAGACTCAAGCCAAACTTTGGGCAGAGTTCTGGTATCCTTATGATAGAAGAAGGAGATAGAAAGATCTAGACAGGACAGGAACTCCACAAGGAGAACAACAGAGCCAAAAAAAAAAAAAAAACTGGGCACAGGGGAAAACTCCCGAGAATACTCCAACATGCATGGAGAGGACCTAGATGCCCTGTTCAAAGGAAGCCTAGAGGCTTCTCAGTTTCCAGGTGGGTTTCCTAGTAAGGGGCACAGGACCTGTCTCTGACATGAACCCAGTGGCCAGCGCTTTGACCACGTCATCCTGGGAGTGCAGCCTTGACAGGCCACATAGGAATATGATGCATCCAGCCTTGTTGAGACCTGATAAGCTAGGGGCAGATAGAAAGGGAGGAGGTCCTCCCCTATCAGGGGACTGGGGAAAGTGCATAGAGGGAGAAGAGGGAAGGTGGGCAGGATTGGGATGAGACAGGGCAGGGGTTGCAGAAAGGATACAACGTGAATAAATTATAATAAATAAATAAACAAATAAATATATGAAAATTTTAAATATATATATATATATATTACAGCTGCAAGGCCTCAGAAAATATTTTCAACAAAGTCATTGAAGAAAATTTCCCTAATGTAAAAAAAAAAGAACGAAAAAAAGCAAAAAAAGAAAAAGAAAAAAAGAAAAGAAAAGAAAAATGGCCTAGTAAACATACAAGAAGCTTACAGAACACCAAATATATTGAACCAGTAGAAGAAATCATACTGCCACAAAACAATCAAAACACTAAATGTACAAAACAAAGAAGGAATATTAAGAGGTGCAAGAAAACACTGCCAAGAAAATAGGAAGGCAGACCTCGCAGAATTACAGCCAACTTCTCAACAGAGTCTCTAAAAGCCAGAAGGGCCTGGGCAGATGCCTTGTAGAGGCTAAAAGACCACAGATATCAGCCCTGACTACTATACACAACAAAACTTTTAATCATCATGGAGAAAGAAAACAAGGTATTCCATGACATACCAAATTTTAAGAATGTCAATGCACAAATCCAGCCCTGCAGAAGATACTAGAAGAAAACTCCAACCCAAGAAATTAACTACACACAAGGAAAATACAAGAACTATATAAATCCAGACCACCAAACCAAAAGGAGGTAAACACACACACACACACACACACACACACACACACACACACTAGCACATAAACAACAAATAACGTGAATCATTGATCATTAATAGCTCTCAACATCAGTGAACACAATTCCTCAACAAAAATACATAGGCTAACAGACATTATCTCAGAGTAAAGGCATGAGAAAATGTTTTCCAAGAAAACAGAGCCAAGACACAAGCTGGAGTAGCCGTTCTAATATGCATTAAAATTTAATCAAATTTAATCAAAGAGATAGGAAATGAATTTAAACATGAGAGGGTATTGGATTTTGTCAAAGGCCTTTCAGTTTCTAAAGAGATAATCATGTTTTTTTTTTAATTTCAGTTTGTTTATATGGTGGATTTTTTGATTAAGTTTTATATGTTGAACCATCCCTGCATTCATGGGATGAAGCCTACTTGATCATTGTGATGATATTTTTGATGTGTTCCTGGATTAGGTTTGCAAGTATTTTATTGAGTATTTTTGCATCAAACTTCATAAGGGAGATTGGTCTGAATTCCCTTTCCTTGTTGGATCTTTTGAGTGGTTAAGGTATCAGTGTGACTATGGCCTCATAAAACGAGTTTGGCAATTTTTCGGTTTCTATTTTGTGGAACAGTTTGACGTCTATGAGGATTAGCTCTTTTTTGGTTGGGAAGCTTTTGAGAACTGCTTTATTTTCTTAGTGATTATAAGGTTTTTTAAACTATTAACCTGATGTAGATTAAACTTTGGTAAATAGTTTCTTTCAAGAAAATAATCTATTTCATTTAGATTTTCCAATTTTGTGGCATACATGTTTTTGAAGTATGATCTAATGATTCTTTGGATTTCCTTGGTGTCTGTTGTTCAATCTCCCGTTTCATTTCTTATTTTATTAATGTGTATACTTTCCCTTTGTATTTTAGTTCGTTTCACTAAGGATTTGTGTATCTTGTTGATTTTCTCAAAAACAAACAAACAAGCAAAAACAGCTCTTGGTTTTCTTGATTCTCTCCTTTGTTCTCTTTGTTTCTAGGTATTGCTTTCAGCCCTGAGTTTGATTATTTCCTGCCTCTTGGGTGTGTTTGATCCTTTTTATCTATAGCTTTGAGGTGAACTGTTAAGTTCCTAAAGTAGAGCTTGAAATGAGGATAGCTCATACCTCCACAAGTTCTTTTAAAGAATAAGATTATTTTTAGCCACCCTAAATTTTGGTTTTTTTCCACATGAAATTGAATATTTTTTCCTTTCAAGGTGTGCAAAGCATTGTGTTGGAATGTTGATGGAGATTGTTTTGAATCTGTAGATTGCTTTTGGTAGCCTGGTCATTTTACCATGTTAATTATACCAATATAATTATACAAATATACCAAGACTTTATGTCCATCTTCTGATATCTTTTTCACTTTCTTTCTTCAAAATTTATAGTTTTTATTATCCATATTTTTCACTTGCTTTGTTAGGGTTCCCCCAAGATATTTTTGTTGTCTGAAGCTATTGCAAATGATTTTGCTATTCTGATTTCATAGATTTTACAGTTATGTTGTACTTGGAGGCTTCCCATTCAGTTTTAGCTCAGTACTTGCATGTCCTGAATCTGAAGTATGTGGTATCTTCAGCAATAGGGCAGAGTTTCAGCTTCTGGGAGGCAACAAGGTAAATGTCTGCATTTATAGTTTTGAGAATATTTTGGGTTCCTTTGGAATATGACTCAAAGAACAATTTATTATGCTGATAAGGAGGCTCTTGAAAGATTATCTGTAGATATTGGGGGTTTGTTATCAACCTAAAAAACATACATCTATTTAGTATTTACATCTGAATATACATCAGGATACATTTTATATGCATTTCCAATTTCATTTTTTTCAAATATAATTTTCATCATATTTAGGCTCCCTCTGTACAATGCTCCCCAATCCTAGTCATCAGTCTATTAATCTACTTTTGTTTTTTTCTCTCTCTTAAACAAAATAAAACAAAAAATGGAAATTATAACAAACAAAACAGAATAAGACAAAATAAATGCCCCCCCTAAATAAAACCCTAAATGCCTCTACATCCCACACACAAAACCAAAAACATGTGTGCTTTGTCTTGTTTTGGCCAACATAAGGCATTGCCATTCCTTGGAGTGTGGTTGAAACAACTCATGATATTCTTTCATAAAAAAAGATTTTCTTTACAACAGGTTAAATTGCAAAATATACCTTGTTTAGATATAAGATTATTGAGTCCTTGTCCAATTGTTAGTACTGGAATGCTTATAGCTTTTATTTCTGCAGGCCATATGAATGCTTCCATTTGTTTCTGCATCATGATGCTTTTTAAAATTTATCCACTAACTCTGTCTTTTACAGTTCTTCCCGCCTTTTCCACATAGATCCCACAGACTTCAGTGGTGGCATTGCTCTTTATGCAATGGTGGTTAGTGATATTTCATGGGTCAACACTTTATTATGTCACCAAATATACAAGAGTTGACCTGGAGCCCAACTTACAGAGTCAAGCCTACTGCCTAGTATGAAAGGTGCAAAAAAGTGTTCTACATGCTACCAGAAGAAGAAAAAGGAGAAATAAAGACTAACTGGTGCCCATTTGTTAATGATTTCTCCAGTTCAAGCAAAGGGTCATCTAAAAAGACTCCCCCAAACCAAAATCTCATGGATTATTGAAGAAGAAAAATTATCTATCAAAAGATAAGGAAGCATACTATGATAACATGCCTTCTAGGAACAGCAAAAAGCATATCAAATGTTATTACTCACATGACTCCCAAATTGTGAGCAGAACAAAGATGACACCAATAAATTTGTTAAACTAGATGGGGGAAAGATCAAAAGGTTTCAAGCCTACACAAAGAACTACAGGTAACCGAAAAAAATCTGGGAATTATAAAGTCATTATTTCCAGGGAAGAGAACAGAGACATTTAAGTATAATCTAAAGCTATAAACTATGAAGAGTTCAGTACAGTAATTTATTTCTATTCTTTAGAAGAGAATTAGAATCTCGTCTTATCAAAATAATATAACACTTTGGCACAAAGATGCACCCTAACAGCCCTGCACTGGAGGCCAAGATGGAGAAGACCTCCACAGCCACCATGACCTTCCCCTTAGTGCTGTGATAAACAGGGAGGAAAGTGATCCAGACACTACAGAACACCAACATGCTGAAAGTCAGGAATTTGGCTTCATTGAATCTGTCAGGCAGATTCCTGGCTAAGAAAGCCAGAGTGAAGCTCCCCAGAGCCAAAGAGCCCAAGTATCCCAGGACAAGGTGGAATGCAATGACTGAGCCTTTGTTGCATACAATGATGATCTGTCCATGTTCAGAGTGTGTATCAGTATCAACATATGGAGGTGATGTTACCAGCCAGATTCCACAGATAATAAGTTGGACGAGGGTACAGACAGGAATGACAAAATTAGGTGCTCCTGACACCAGAATCCATCTCATCCTTCTCCCTGGAGTAGTGAGCTTGAAAGCCAGGACCACAGTAATTGTCTTGGCTAAGACAGTAGACAGAGCCACTGTAAAAAAGACTCCAAATGTGGTCTGCTGCAGGATGCAGGAGCCCATGTTGGGATGCCCAATAAAACACAATGGGCAGAGGAAACAGAAGGTGATGGAGATCAGTAGGATGTAGCTGAGAATGTGGTTATTTGCCTTCACAATGGGAGTGTCCTTATACTTCACAAAAGCACCAAGTACAAGAGCTGTGAGTAAAGAGAAACAAAGGGACGTGCAAGCCAGAGCCATCCCCAATGGGTCTTCATAAGCCAGGAAGGAGACCTGCCTCTGCAGGCAGTAAGTATGGTCTGCATTGGCATACTGGTCATCTGGACAGCTCACACAGTTCTCCATATCTGCTGAAGAACATACTAACAAACTCTAATAAAATTTCATCACTGTGTACGTAATAATTTAGTATCTATATTAATCAGAGAATAACACAATAAACATTTTATTATTCAGTAACAGTTTTATTATTTATTGCTTTAGGAAACAATGAGATCATGCAGCTCTGTAACAATCCCTGATGATGTTGCCTACCAACTTCACAAAAAAATAATGAAGAGAAAATATGCAGTCTTACTAATCAACTTTCATATTTATAAACGTTTTTAAAATATGAAAATACTTTAATTTCTTGGTGCACTATAAATGATAATGTATAACAGCTCAGACTGGTGAAATCTATGCTTCAAGCTTAAACTTTAAGCTTATGAGACACAGACATTTGGGTGTGCATGGGGAGTGGTTTGAGTGAGAAATGTCCCTATATGGTCAAAGGTTTGAGTGCTTGGTCACTAGGGAATGGAATCATTTGTAAAGATAAGGAGCTGCATTATTCTTAGAATCAGTTTGGTCTTATAGGATTAAGTGTGGTCTTGCTGGAAGATATTATGTCACTTAGCATAATCCTTGGGTTTTCCAAAGCTCAGACCAAATCCAGTGACTCTCTCTTCCTGATACCTGAGAATCTGGATATAGAACACTCAGGTACTTCTCCAGAACCATGCATGGCTGCATACTTCCAAAGCTACCCAGCATGATTATAATGGACATCTTCTGACTGTATGGAAGCCCCAATACAAAACTTTCTTTTACAAGTATTTTCATAGTCTTGGTGTCTCTTTATGACAACAGAACACACACTAAGGCAGAAATACTAGAAAGGAATTGTATTACTGTGACAGGCCTGACTTGTCTGCTGGTTGGAGGAATGTGAACTTTGGTACTTTGGATTAGGAAAGAAGTTCAATGCTTTAAATGGGGATTAATAAGTCTATCAGAAGGATTATGGAAGACATTATAAGGGACATTTTGAGAGTTGTTGCCCAGGTCAAGAATTTTCAAAGGAGAAAATCAAATTGGCTAAGAGACTGTTCTTTTATGATTTTGCAAAATATGTTTCTGATTTTTGCTCACGCTCTAAAACGTTTCCCTCAGGTTAAACTGAAGGATGTTGGAAGAGGAAATGTTAAGATAAACTAATTTTGCCTTCCTTGTGTAGTTTTTAGTGATAAATCTTATATACAGAAAAAGAGCAAGGGAAAATAAAATAAAACGTTCAGTTTGATGTAATAAAAAGAGCATCAGGAAGTGTAATGGAGCTATGTGTAGAGCTCAAGGAGATAAAAAACTTAAAGCCTGATGCTAAATGGAATAAGAACTAAATGGAATGGTGTTAAATGTAATGAAAACCTCACAGAGCTAAACTTCCAATTTCTGAAAGGGAATTAGAGAGAAAGGAAATGAAATCATCAAAATTAGAAAGCTGCTGAAAGCATACTTGAACAAGTGGGTGGAGTTGCATGCCCAATAGAACAAACCTTGGGAGCTTTGACCACATAGTTATAGCTTGAGAGTAAAGGATAAGATAGAAATCT
>JAQQSO010007256.1:0-10748 GCA_028658305.1 Pachyuromys duprasi | reverse complement strand
TTTTAGTTGGGTGAGTTCTTTTGCCGATTTTTGGTCATGTGTTTATATATAATCAAGGAGCTGTTTGTGATTCAAGGCTGAACTTCAGACTGGAACTGTCAATCTCTTGTGTCAGGAGTATTCTTCAAGAAGATCAGGGATTTCCAGTGGTTTGTTAGTGTGTGTTATTTTCTCAGTTGAACTCTGTTGTGTGCTCTGTGTACCAGGCTTCGTGCTCTGTGCTAGAAGCTGTGAGCACTGCAGGCTGGTCACCCCTCTGGTCTGGAGGCTTTACTCCTCACTCTGTGCTAGAGTCTGACTGTCCAGTTTTGAAATGTCAACTGGGGGCTGTGCACTCTGCCCTGGGCTTGCTGCTAAGGGCTCTCCCCTGGGCTCGAGTTTTGGCGCCCCCTCCTGGGCCAGGGTCTGTGCACCATGGTCTGAGTTGATATTTGGGGCACACACAGTGGGTTTGGGTTGGTTGCAGGTGTTTCTGAGAGTGTGCACCAGCTGTATGCAGACCTGTCTGAAATGGTTCCTGAGGCCTTCTCTGTCTGGCCCGTGGACACACACAGGGACTGAGGTATTTGCTGGTGGACATGTGCAGTGTGCAGTCTAGTCACAACGGTCCCCTGACCCTCTCATTCTGAGGTGGTTCTGCGAGGTAATAGGTGTTTGCCTGCTGTACGCCCATGGGTTGAAGCAGAACCCAGGTCCTTCCCAGACTTGCCCGCGGACTCACACACAGACTAAGGTTTTTGCTGGCAGTGTGCACACGCAGTGTGCAGGTCAATGAAAATGGTACCTGGTTCCTCCTCAGACTGCCCTGGAGACTGTGTGATCCAGTCTAGTATGGAGGCTGCGGATGCCCAGCGTGGCTGCTCATTCAGATCAGAGCTGTGAGATTTTCCCGGGTAATAACTGGGTGTCCCTAGGGTTTTCCCACTTGATTTTCTCACCGTAGGAGTTCTGCTCACCTGTCAATCACAAATGCTGGCATTTTCAGTCCCAGAGTTCAGTCTCCTGGTCGCTGAGTTGTTTCTGCTGTCCTAATCCTCAGACACAGATCCTCGCTGGTATTGCAAGTTTTAAAACCGTTTTCCCTCACTTAGTGTTAGTAAAACCTTAGGAAGTTTTAGGCCTCACAGTTCAACTATAATGACAGTACTCTACACTTCTGCATTTTCCCCATTGTAACTTACAAAACTTATATTTGTAAGTTAAAGTTTCTAACCTATGTTTGAAACTAAACCATTTCCAAAATGCAGCAATAGAGACAGAAGTGAAGAAAGTCCAAGAAGAAAGGAGTGCTGTCTAAAGAGCAATTCAGTTCATGGAATCACCTTCGTACATAGGATCAAAATGTCAGGTGGTTTCTTTCCATAATTTTTATTTTTTTACATTAATCACAGGTTATGTACTTTGTATCCCAGCTGTAGACCCATCCCTCATTCTCTCCCAATCCCACCATGCCTCCCTAATCTCCTCCCTGCCCCTTTCTCGGTCCAATGATAGGGGAGGACCTCCTCCCCTTCCATCTAATCCTGGCTTATCAGGTCTCCTCAGGACTGGCTACAATGTCCTCTTCTGTGGCCTAGCAAAGCTGCTTCTCCCTCAGTGAAGGGGGGTAGGGTCGAAGAGCCAGCCATTGAGTTCCTGTCAGAAATAGTCCCCGTTTCCCTTACTAGGGTACCCACTTGGATACTGAGCTACCATGGGCTACATCAGAGCAGGGGTTCTATGTTATATCAATACATGGTCCTTGGTTGGAGAAACAGTCTCCTTAAAGACCCCTGTGCCCTGATATATTTGGTCCTTGTGGAGCTCCTATCTTCTCCACGTCTTACTAACTCCCCCTTCTTTCCTATGATTCCCTGCCCTCTGCCGAAGGTTTAGTTATGATTCTTAATATCTGCTTTGATACACTGCTAGGTAGATTCTTTCAGAGGCCCTCTGTGGTAAGCTCTTGTCCTGTCACTTGTTTTTTCCTACATCCAATGTCCATCCCGTTTGTCTTTCTAAGTGAGAATTGATCTTCTTACCCTAGGTCCTCTTTCTTGTTTATCTTCTTTAGGTATCTAGATTTCAGTATGTTTATCCTATCTTATAGGTCTATATAAGTGAGTATATACCATGTGTGTCTTTCTGCTTTTGGGATACCTCACTCAGGATGATCATTTCTAGGTCCCACCATTTGCCTGCCAATTTCATGATTTCCTCCTTTTTAATTGCTGAGTAGTATTTTATTGTGTAAAAGTACCAAAATTTCTGTATCCATTCCTCAACTAAGGGACATCTGGATTGTTTCTAGATTCTGGCTATTACGAATAAAGCTGCTATGAACATAGTTGAGCACATGAACTTTTTGTGTACTTGAGCATCTTTTGGATATATGCCGAGGAGTGGTATAGCTGAGTCTTGAGGAATCACTATTCCTAATTGTCTAAGAAAATGCCAAATTGATTTCCAAAGTGGCTTTACAAGTTTATATTTCTACTAGTAATGGAGGAGAGTTCCCCTTTCTCCACAACCTCTCCAGCATGTGTTGTCACTGAGTTTTTGATCTTAGCTATTCTGGAGGGTGTCAGGTGAAATCTCAGGGTCATTTTTATTTGCATCTCTGTGAAGGCTAAGGACGTTGAGCATCTCTTTAAGTGTTTTCTGCCATTCTACAATCCTCTTCAGAGAGTTCATCTGGAGGTATCTCCATCTCTGACCTCAAACTGTACTACAGAGCAATAGTAATGTGTCTAGTTTTATGTTGAGGTCTTTGATCCACTTGGACTTTAGTTTTGTGCAGGGTGATAAATATGGATCTATTTTCATTTTTCTGCATATAGACATCCAGTTGGACCAGCACCATTTGTTGAAGATGCTCTCTTTTTTACATTGAATGGTTTTGTCTTCTTTATCAGTTTTCCATAGGTGTGTGGGTTTATTTTTGGGTCTTCTATTCAGTTCCATTGATCCACTATTCTGTTACTATGCCAATACCATGCAGTTTTTATTTCTATTGCTCTGTAGCACAGCTTGACGTCAGGGATGGAGATACCTCCAGATGATCTGTTGTTATACAGGATCGTTTTGGAAATTCTGGATTTTTTTGTTTCTCCATATGAAGTTGAGAATTTTTCTTTCAAGGTCTGTAAAGAACTGTGTTGGTGTTTTGATGGGAAGTACATCGAATCTGTTGATTGGTTTTGGCAGAATGGCCATCTTCACTATCTTAATCCTATCAATCCATGAGCATGGGAGATCTTTCCACCTTCTGATATCTTCTTCAATTTCTTTCTTCAGAGAATTGAAGTTTTTTAAAACATATCTTTCAGTTGCTTGGTTAGAGTCACCCCAAGGTACTTTATGTTATTATTGGCTATTGTGAAGGGTGTTGTATCCTTAATTTCTTTCTCGGTCCTTTTGTCTTTGGTATACAGGGGGCCTTCTGATTTTTTTTGAGTTGATTTTGTATCCAGCCACTTTGCTGAAGGTGTTTATCAGTTGAAGGAGTTCTCTGGTTGAATTTTTGGGGTTGCTCATGTATATTATATATCGTCTGTAAATAGTGATACTTTGAATTCTTCCGTCTGATTTGTATCCCCTTGATCTCTTTTAGTTGTCTTAATGTTCTAGCTAGGATTTCAAGTACTATGTTGAAGAGATATGGAGACAATGGGCAGCCTTGCCTTGTCCTTGATATCAATGGATCTCAAGGTAAGCACCAAAATATACAGTCTTCATAACAGCTGAGCAACTATCCTTCATCAAGTGAGAAAAATTTAATATTCTATAACAGTTGTCTGAATTAGACAACTGTTTAAGTAAGCAGTTTTAAATAAAACCAACTTTCCTTATCATTTATATTAATAAAAAATTTGAAAAGAAAAGAAACATAAAGATTTTCAATACTTATTTTGCAGTGTGTCATCAGCGAGAGGATTTATTAAGCAGGATGTCTATCACACCTCTCCAAAAAAGCCAATGAAGCAAATAGCCAAAAATCTCTTCCTGTCATCATCAGGACTCTCTGAAAAGACAATGTATATTTCTGAACAAAATTGAATTATTCATTTTACTCAATTCCTATATTTTTAAAGGGAGTCTTGCATTAAGAAAGTGCTAAGCATATTCAACAAACTATGTGCATATCTAATAAAATTAAATCAAGAATGGATATTTTATTAGGGCCTTATGAATATGTATAACTTATGTTTAAAATTTCATTGGTATATCACATGTAAAAATCATTTTGATTGCATTTCAGCTAAGATATCTTGAACAAAATCAGGATAGGCATGCATACATAAAAACAGAATAAGAAAAGTGCAAATAGAGTCCAGGTAGTGGCTAGAGAGTTTTGTTTTTTTCAGTCAGGGAAGCCAACCTATAGGGCATGTAGATACATTTTAAGCATTGCCTCAGAAATAAAAGTCTATTTGGTTGGTGTGAAGATTATTATCAAAAAATTTCAGTTATTTCTACTTTTCTATTTGAGTTTGATTTTCTTTGTTGTTGTTAATAGAAAATGCCAGTTTTTCAGATAGTCATTTTTTTTTCCTCAGAAGTATCAATATCATGTCCCATGGGCACTGATGATTTGGGGCCAGTGATGGCTCAGTGAGCAAGATCACTTGTCATAAAGCCTGACAACCTAAGTTTGGTTCACAAATCAATATTGTGAAAGAAGAGAAGTGAGTCCATCAAGCTGTCCTCTGATCTCTAAAGAAACATCCCACCAAAAAAAAAGTGTAAAAATAAATAAAAAGAAAAGCAGATTTTAATAGCTCTTTTTTACTGTGTTTTTTGTGTGTGAGTGAGTGAATCTGTGTGTGTGTACATGTGTCTAGGTCTTTGTGTGAGCTTGTGTGTATTCCTACGTATGCATAGTGCGTAGGGAAATGTGTACTGTAGCCACATGTGGAGATAAGAGGGCCGCTCAAGGAGTGGGTTTGCTCCGTAAGCCTTGTTTAAGAGCAGAGATTCTCTTGATCCTGTTGGCTTTTGGGGGAGAGCTCATCCAATAGCTTCTGGGTGCTTCTTCAGCTTCCACCTCCCATCTCAACCTAGGAGTGCTGGGATTATAGACACATGCCTCTCCATCTAGCTTTTCTAAGGTGTTCAAAATCTAATTCAGGTTGTTAGCCTCACATGGCAAGCATGTTTACCCACTCAAAAATCCCTCAAGCTTAGAAATCAAACACTCTTCATGAAGGTGGTTCATATTAGCTGAATAGGCATATATTCTCATTAAAATATTCAAGTTGGTTTCATTTTAAGTGAATTTTTGAGTGATTTGGGCTGAATGAATGGGCTTCTGCAGTTTATGGTGTTGTGTGAGCACTGGTCCATCATTTGAAGTTGTTTTCAATTCAGGGAAAAGGGGTTCATTAATTTGGAATTGTCTTCACTTGAGGAAACTAAAATATTCAAGTAGTATATCAGTCTTGCCCCCAATTAAAACCACAAAATTCAACCTTAGCTTATCAGAAATGCAGAAAAAACTGTTATTAGAGCACCAAGCTCAAAAAGGAATTATGTGAAAATTGAGATTGAATGGAATGTAAAGGAAGTTTGGGTGCAGAAAGACACTGCGGTGTGATAGCTGCGGGGGTGAAGGCTCCCACTAGTTTTAATCTCGTTGCCTCTGCTGTACCTCCTGGAAGCTCAGACCTGTACAATTTCTTCTCTGTGCATTCACTGACTATGTTCAATAAATTATATTATATTACATAAATTCAGGAAGAATTTGATCTCTTTGGAAAGTACTTTATTTTGAATGTATTCTGACATTTGCTTTTATTTTCAATTAACTTCTTGTAGTATATGAGACTAGTAAGCAGAGATTGTTTGGCAGTATTTTCTTCCTATGAGGTAGATTAGGCAAGATCTTCACTTCTCAACTTAAAAACATGAAAAGACAGCAGGATGATTTTTTTTAATGGGACAGGACTACATAGTGATATTTCAGTCCTCATTAGAAAAGTAATTACAAAAATGGCTTATATAGAGAACAACACTAGGAACTTAAAAAAGAAACTGGTGGCCTCCCCACCTCCCAGGCCAGCACTGCTGGTGTCTGCTCTTCCTCTGGGGTCACCATGCATGCATTTCCAATCATTCTCATGCCATTCTGAAATACTCTCGAAGCTAGGAATCTCTGTTTCTCAACAGCAGCCTAGAATTGTGAAAACGCTTTTCAAACTACAGTTTGCTTGCATTCCTATTGCATGCTGGCTGCTTAAATGGCCAGCCTTGCTGTGTTGGTCAGCATTTTTTGTACCTTCCATGTTTAATATATAAAATGATGATTTCCCAGGAGAAGTAGTTTTGTCAACTATTAACCTTCAGGTTTTAAGCAAGGAAGGAGTCATTCTACCACTCTATAATCTTAAACTTGTAATCCTTACAATCAGTTGCTTCATTAATAAACATTTTTTGTGATAGCATTATGAAATAATTATCATGCATCTAATGTAAATCTTCTACTTGCATATTTTTCATATATCAAAACTGAATAGAAAACAGAAACAGAAACAGATATCAGGAAAAATTTTAGACCCAAATAATCTGTTTTTCAAATGAAACAAAAATCTCTATTTCCTTTAAAATATTTGAACACTAAAAATATCAATTTTCTGAATATTATCCATGTGTGAAACTCAAAAATAATCTAGAGATATTTTCTCATGGTTTAGTTAGTTAGCTAACTTTAATTATTGGCATAAACAGTCTGGGTACGGTTCCATTTAGCTAGGCAGTGTAATTAAGCTAGAAACTCAAATATTAAAGTTCTGTGAGATTCGGTGACTGCTAAAGGCCCACCTCATGGTACAAAATGTCTTCCATGGTCACAAGAGAGGCATCTCTATGGAGCCCTTTCATATGTGATCACATCACAGGCCATGCCTCCCAACAGCACAACAGGAGTCATTAGATTTCAACCTATGCAGGATAAGGGACTGCACATGTTCAGTCCATAGGGACAATTAAGGATACCTGCATAGGACCATCATATCTATATTGGGGGTCACACTAATGTAACCTCATTTTATGTATATAAGGCATTGTGATCAAACCAATATAAATTTATTCATAAATCAGAGTTAAATTTGGGGTAATTGATGCCAAATCATTTTGGAGGTAAGGAGAAGCATGAGTCTTTTTTAGCAAAGAAAATTCAATACCAATTTATGCTGAAGCAATTAATGTGTGAGCCTCAATGTCACTATCTGACAAAAACCCGAAATGGAAACATTTAAAGCAGAAGTTTTCTGCAACTATTTTAATGGGTGACCTTTTGGCAATGCATGAGTATAATTTATTATGGATGAATAGATAAGTGAAAAAATACATTTTATTGGCACAACAGAAACCTGAAAATTGATTTCAACAAAATTTAATTTCACAGATAAAACAAGCCCTGAGTAACACAGGGACCTAACATGCAAAATATAATGGGATTCATTTAAAAATTTAGTTTTCTTCAAAAACCTTAGAGGAACAAAACGTGACCTGAAGGAGCTGTACTTGAGAAAAATAGTACATATAAGTGAACTCCTACCATACATCTGATCAGATAAAATTCACTGTAATCAAAACAATCTCCCTCACATCCTCATGAATTTCCCATAGAAGGAATGAAATATTTTTTAAATTATAAAAATATTGTTATATTCATATATGCACCTACATTTCTAAATATACCCTTTTCAGCCCATATAATACTATGTGATGTGGAAAAGGTGTGTTCATGTGTTTGAAGTTGAAGAAAGGGAAAGGAGAAATGTAGTTAAACTATAATTTCAGGAAGTAATTTAAAAATATAGGTTATGTATTCATATAGAATCTTTTAAGTGATTAATTTTTATTATTTTTTAAAATTTTAATCACAGGTCATTTACTTGTATCCCAGCCTTAGCCTCCTCCCTCTCTCCCTCCCAATCCCACCCTCCCTCCCTCATCTCCTCCCTGCCCCCTTTCCAAGTCCACTGATAGGAGAGGTCCTCCTCCCCTTCCATCTGACGCTAGCTTATCAGGTATCTTCAGGACTGGATGCAATGTCTATATCTGTGGCCTAGCAAGGCTGCTCCTCCCTCAGGAGGAGGGGAAGCTCAATGAGCCAGTCATTGAGTTCATGTCAGAAATAATACTTGTCCCCCTTACTAGGGTACCCACTTGGATACTGAGTTTCCATGGGCTACATCCCAGCAGGGGTTTTCAGTTATATCCATGCATGGTCCTTGGTTGGAGAAACAGTCTCATAGAAGACCCCTGTGCCCTGATACATTTGGTCCTTGTGGGCTCACCCCTAAAAATTGTTTCTCAATGCAAATTCACCAACAATAAGATTTTCATTTAAGGTTTTTTTTCTATTCATAAGTATGAAGACAAGAATTGTTTCTCTTCTATCACGTTAAATCTTGTACATTCTAAAATGTCTGTGCAGGCTTACTAGAATCAGTGTTTTAAATGTAGCCAAAGTTGCGTGGTTCAGTGAAAACGCAGAGTGAATAGAAGTGTGAAATGCAGAATATCTCAATGAATATTTGTACTCCACTATTTCCATTTTACTTTTGAGCAAATTGCTCAACATATTATTTATTTCCAAATGAAAAATAAGAAAACATTAATCCAGGACATCAAAGTACACAAGTCGTATATATTATCTTGTACCAAGTTAAACTTGTATTATTATGTTATGACTTGAAAAGCACAACTTTGCAAATTAATATTTTATTATCCAGTTACTGCTGTGTCAGTTTTAAAAAAATCATGTGGAAACCTATTATTCTCAAATGTTCTTCATCTTCTTAAAATATATCTACACGGAGATCCAAGATGGCTGCCATGAGAGAACACTGTGTCTGAGGAGTAGGAGAGCAGAAACAACGCAGCAACCAGGAGACTGAACTCTGGGACCTAAAACACCAGCATTGTGAGTGCCAGGTGAGCGGAACTCCTACGGTGAGAAAATCAAGTGGGAAAACCCTAGGGACACCCAGTTATTACCTGGAGAAATTTCCCGGTGACCAGCTGCCCACAGCTCTGATCTGGATGAGCAGCTGGCTGGGTGCCCGCACCCGCCATTGTAGACAGGATCGCACAGTCTCACGGGAGGAACCGGGTGCCATTTTCACTGACCTGCGCCCTAAGAGCGCACAGTGCACCCGGGTTCTGTTTCAACCCGCGGGTGTGCTGCGGGTTCGGACCAATCATCTGAACCACACCAGAAAGAGTGGATTGGGGGACCGTTTTGACCAGTCCCCACATTGCCGGCGCGCGAGCCGAACGCTTCCGCCAGCAAAAACTCAGTCAGTGTGTGAGTCCACCAGCAGATCTGGGAGGATGACGAGTTCTGCATCAACCCACTGGTGTGCAGCGGGCACGAACCAATCTCGGGAACCACCACAGACTGAGTGGATTGGGGGACCATTCTGACCAGTCCACACACTGCGGGGGCACAGGCCGAACGCTTCCCCCAGCAAAAACTCAGTCAGTGTGTGAGTCCGCAGGCAGATCTGGGAAGAACCCGAGTTCTGTCTCAACCCACAGCTTAGAGGATCCTGGGACCATCTTGACCAGACTACACACTGAGGGCGAAAGCGGCACGCATCCGCCGGCAAAAACCCCAGTTCGGGTGTCTGTCCACTGGCCAGACAGAGAAGGCCTCGGGCACCATTTCTGACAGCCCTGCATACAGCAGATGCACACAAACCCAAACCCACTGTGTGTGCCCCAAATATCATCTCAGACCGTGGTACACAGACCCTGGCACAGAAGGAGGCGCCAAATCTCTATTCCAGGGGAGAGCCCTTAGCAGCAAGCCCAGGGCAGATTCCACAGCCCCCAGCTGACATCTCAAACCTGGACACTCAGACTCTAACACAGAGTGAGGAGTAAAGACTCCAGACCAGACGGGTGACCAGCCTACAGTGCTCACAGCTTCTAGCAGAGAGTACGAAGCTGGGCACACAGAACCCACAACAGAGATCAACTGAGACAAAACACACAGTGCAAACCACCGGAAATCCCTAATCTTCTTGAAGAATACTCCTGACACAAGAGATTGACAGATTCAGACTGAAGTACAGCCTTAAAGCACAAACAGCTCCCTGATTATATATAAACAAATGCCCAGAAATCGGCGAAAGAACTCACCCAACAAAAATCAGGACACCATGGCCCAACCGGAAACACCCAAAACCAGTGGAGTTTTTAATTCAGCGGAGACACAGGAAAATTATATTAAAGCTTTGATTATGCAGATATTGGAGGAACAAGAGGAGAGACAAAAAGAGGAAATGAACAAGCCCTCAAAGAAATGGAGAAGAAATTAACTGCCCACATAGAGGAACAATCAAAGATAAACATAGAGGAAACATCCAAAATAGGAAACACAGTCAATCAGGTGAAGGAAACGATGCAAAGCATGAAAACGGAATTAGAATCTATAAAGAAGACACAAAGGGAGAAGAACCTGGAACTGGAGAACTTAGAGAAAAGATCAGGAACCACAAAGGTAAGCATCAACAATAGAATACAAGAGATGGAAGAGAGAATATCGGGAGCTGAGGATACCCTGGCTGAAATGGATTCCTCACTCAAGGAAAATAAAAAATCGGAAAAATCCCAAGCACAAAACATCCAAGAAATTAAGGATGCCATCAAAAGACGAAACCTAAGAATAATTGGAAGAATTATTGGAATTGGAAGACTCCAGGCTCCAAGGACCGGAAAATATTTTTAAGAAAATCATAGAAGAAAATTTTCCC
>JAQQSO010007255.1:0-10749 GCA_028658305.1 Pachyuromys duprasi | reverse complement strand
CTGCTTTTGGGGTACCTCACTCAGGATGATCGTTTACAGGTCCCACCATTTGCCTGCAAATTTCATGATTTCCTCCTTTTTAATTGCTGAGTAATATTCCATTGTGTAAAAGTACCATAATTTCTGTATCCATTCCTCAACTAAGAGACATCTGGGTTGTTTCCAAGTTCTGGCTATTGCAAATAAATCTACAAATGTCCTTGTTGTATACTTGAGCATTTTTTGGATATATGCCTAAGAGTGGTATAGCTGGTCTTGAGGAATCACTATTCCTAATTGTCTAAGAAAGTGCCAAATTGATTTCCAGAGTGGTTGTACCAGTTTGCAATCCCACCAGCAATGGAGGAGAGTTCCTCTTTCTCCACAACATCTCCAGCATGTTGTTGTCACTTGAGTTTTTGATCTTAGCCATTCTGGTGGGTGTAAGGTGAAATCTCAGGGTCAGTTTGATTTGCATCTCCCTGATGGCTAAGGACGTTGAGCACTTCTTTAAGTGTTTTTCTGCCATTCTACAATCCTCTACAGAGAGTTCTCTTTTTAGCTCCATACCCCATTTTTTAACTGGGTTACTTGATTTGTTGTTTTTTAACTTCTTGAGTTCTTTTATATACTGGATATTAGTCCTCTGTCAGATATAGGGTTGGTGAAGATCCTTTTCTAGTCAGAAGGTTGTCGTTTTCTTCTGACAACAGTGCCTTTTGCTCTACAGAAGCTTTTCAGTTTCATGAGGTCCGATTTATTGATTGTTTCTCTTAGAGCCTGTGATGTTGGTGTGTACATATATCATACATATATACATATATACACATATTTTTTTACTTCATTAAAAGTATACTTTTGGCTTCTTTGAAAAAAAACAAGTGCTCATGGTACACAGATTTACTCCAGGTTCTTTGATTTTATATATATATTATATATATGTATATATATCACATATATCATATCATGTATATGATACACATACACACTCCTGCACACAAACTATATTATAAAGGATTGAAGTTCATCTCCAGCAGATATTATACAAATATTGACTATGGGATTGGATATTCTCAAATATAACATTGTGAATTGTTTCTCAGCAATTCTTTGAATACAGTGAGGTAATTATACCTTAATTTGTCTATTCCTGTTCCAGAACATTGGGCCATACAATGTGATATAATATGAGAAGCATCTTACATGTGCAGTGGCAGAGAAAACTTTACTTATTGTAGTTAGAATTGACATATGCCCTTCATATAGTTTATATTTCTGTTCTGTGACATGGCTAAGAACCTGGAGAAGAGATGAGTCTGCCACTGTGCTAGCATTGCCTTTTAACTTCACTGTGTGATGACTCCATCACTAAGAAGGTCGGATACAGTCCACAACTGATACTTTCAAGTGAGCTGGGACTATCCTCCTACACAGCAGAGAAGGAAGCAGGAAGAACAGTATGGCCAGAGGTTGTAGAATTGAACTAAAATCTAAAATTTCTGATAGAAAGTCTACTGAAAACACTCTGCTGGTTCTATGAACTATTCCCTGAAATTATATACAGTTGAGCAAATACACTGTTACTAGTTCGCATCAGAAGTATAAACAATAGGAAGAAAAATGTTTCTTGTTTCCAGTAGTTTAAAATGCAAATATATAAGCCCAGCTTCTGAGTTGCTCAGAAGATGCTATTTATTATCTTCTCAGGGACAAAGAGATTAATTTTGACATGTGAAGCATTTTGCTGCACTCAACTTTTAATTGGCATTTTCATTGTCAAGGTAGAAGCCAACTGTAGAGATGAAAGTGAAAATTCAACTGTGAGGAAGGATAAGCAAAGCCCCTCTTCAGATTCAGCATGTGTAGCGTAATGAGTTTTAGTTGATATATTAAAAGCTTCATTATACACCATGGGACACTTTTGACATTACTGTTCCTGCTATGAAAAAAATGCATGGCCATCCCTCCTACTGATTATATTCTCCTGAAATAGCAGCAACAAAATTGCTATTGATTATAACCAGAGAAAAAAGAACTGCAAAAATATAAGAAAATCCCCGTTTCATTGCTAATATTTTTAAAACAATTGGTTATACCATACCCTGTGATCAGCCCTGAAAACATTCAAACAAGTAACATTAAGAGGAATGAGCAGATTGTTTTATGTACTTAAGAATACATATATATGTAGACATATGTATATGACTACATATATATATATATATATGAATAGTTCATGGAAAAAGAGGCCATGAATTTTAAAGAGAGCCAGTAGAGATGTATGGGAGAGCTTCAAGAAAGGGTGGAAATGGGGGGAAATGATGTAATTATATTACAACTTCAAAAATTAAAAGAACTTATTGAAATCTTTATATTTAATATATACCATTATTAATAAACATTGCTAACTAAATCAAAGAATGGGGATACATATCAGCTCTAAATTGCTTTTTGGTGTTTTCAGATTTGGGGTTTCTGAACAGACTAGTTACTTGAAGTCTTTAAGTTGGTGTAAATTATTTTCAGTATTTCATATAATCATAAATATATGACTAAAAAGACTTGTGATATACAAATGCTACAAATACACTGCAGTGGACTGTAAATGTTCTGCGTGTGGATCCAGTAACATACAAATGATTATAGTATGGCCTACAGAGTCAGGACAAGGAACCATTCTCTAACAATACCATACTCACATTTTTGAATCAGGACCAGTTGTTACTAAAGAACAACGTTTATAAAGAAAATGTATGTCTTTATTGTCCATGACAAAGGTTATGTTCCTAGTAAGTTAGCCTAAGAGAAGCTGAAAAATAATATGGCATAGAATTTTTTTACTTATCATTCTACTTTTATGAATATCTAAAGTAGACAAATACACAGAAAACAGTTGGTGGTAATTTTCACTATCTAGATAGAAACCTTACAGGATTGATGCATATTTTGTATGCAGACTCAGATGTTTCTTGTTGCTTTCTTTTGTTATTACTAGAAACATTTTATGTTTAAACTATTTTTATTTAGAAATTATTTTCATGTAACATATTTTGAGAATGTTTTCCCTTCCCTCTAGTAAGACTAATAGTCATTTGAAATCTCTTATGGAAGGGGGAGATATAAAGACCTGGAGGGAACAGGAGTTCCACAAGGAGAGCAACAGAACCAAAATATCTGGGCACATATGTCTTTTCTGAGACTGATACTCCATCCAAGAACCATGCATGGAAATAACCTAGAACCTCTGCACAGATGTAGCCCATGGAAGCTAAATCTCCAAGTGGGTTCCCTAGTAAGGGGAACAAGAAGGTTTCTGAGATGAACTCAGTGGCTGGTTCTTTGATCACCAACCCCTGAAGGAGGAACAGCCTTACCATATCATAGAGGAAGACAATGAAGATATTCCCGATGAGACCTGATAGGCTAGGGTCAGAGGGAAGAGGAGGAGAACCTCCCCTATCAGTAGGCTGGGGGAAGGCCATGGGAGAAGAGGGTGGGATTGGGAGGGCATGAGGAAGGGAGAGGGCTACAGCTGGGATACAAAGTGAATAAACTGTAATTAACAAAAAAAAATTAAAAAAAAGAAATATTAACCACAAAAATTGAAATTTCATATGGGAAAGTACTACAGCATAAACTTTCTAAAATATTCACATATGTGAAAGTTATCTAACGAGTTGCAAAATAATCGAAGAGACATTTATCCAAGTAGATTTTTTTAAGTCACCATGTAAAATCTTCCATTTCAGGGATGTGTGGCATGGAGAGATTTTAAAACAGGTCGAACATCAAGGCACCTGTATCTCAAACTCTTTGTATGTGAAAGCACAATAATGTCTTTGTGTTATATGTGTGTTTCAAACACACGTAGCTGAAAGGTAGAAGCTAACAACACATAAAAGACAAAACATTCAATATTTCTTAAGATTTTTTTTATAAATTGTATGTCACAGAAGTTTCAAGTGACACACTCTGGTATAGCAAATGCTAAAATAATATGTTCTTGATTTGAGTTTTTATTATTATTTACAGTTTATTCACTTTGTATCTTGGTTGTAGCACCCTCCTTCACCTCCTCCTGGTCCTACTCTCCTTCACTTTTCCCTCCTACCCCTCTTCTCTAGTCCACTAATAGAGGAGGTCCTCCCCCGCTACTGGCTGATCCTAGCCTATAAGGTACCATCAGGACTGCCTGGATCCTTTTCCTCTGTGGGGTGGCTAGGTTGCCTAACCAGGAGAAAGTGATCAAAGAACAGGCAACTGAGTTCATGTCAGAGACTGTATTTTCTCCCCTTACTAGGGAACTTAGCTCCTTACATGGGGACTTAGCTACTTATGACTTATATCTGCACAAAGTTTCTAGGTCCTCAGTATCCTTGGTCTTTGGTTGATGTATCAGTCTCTGCAGTCCCCTCCTCCCCCCCGCCCCCCGGCCCAGCTTTCGTGGCTTTGTCGGTCTCCTTGTGGAGTTTCTGGAACTTCCAGGTTCTTCTATCTCCCCCTTCTTCCATAAGACTCCCTGTGTTCTGTCCAAAGTTTGGCTGTGATTCTCTGGATATGCTTTAATCCCCTGTTGGATAGAGTCTTTTAGAGGACATCTGTGGTAGGGTCCAGGCCTGTTCCCTGTCATTTACTGCTTCCAGTGATTATCCTGTTTGCCTTTCTGAATGAGAATTAATTATCTTTCTTAGAGTCCTCCTTGTTGTTTAGCTTCTTTAGCTCTGTAGATTGTAGTATGTTTATTCTATCTTATATGGTTAAATATTCACTTATAATTGAGTATATGAAAATGAAGGCACAATTTACCCAAACTTATGGTACACAATGAAAGCAGTACTAAACGGAAAGTTCATAGCACTAAGTGCCTTCATAAAGAACTTTGAAAAAAAGAAATTCCAGACATCTCATACAAGCAACTTAATAGCATACCTGACATCCCTAGGGAAAAAAAAAAAAAAAAAAAAAAAACAGCAAACTCACAGAAGAAAGGTCAAAGGCTGCAAATAATCAAAATCAGATCTGAAATCAATAAATTAGAAACAAAAAAGAAAAAATTACAATTCAATGAATCCACAGAACCAAGAAATGGTTATTTAAGAAAATCAACAAAGTAGACAAATCCTTAGCCTAACTAACTAAAAGGCAGAGAGATGCTATCCAAATCAACAAAATCAGAAATGAAAAGGGGGACATAATGCCAGACACTGAGGAAATCCAAAGAATCAACAGGCCTTCCTTCAAAAACCTATATGCCGCAAAATTTGAAAATCTAAATGAAATGGACAATTTTCTTGATGATCCCATTTATCAAAGCTGAATCAAGATCAGGAAATTAAATTAAACAGTCCTTAATCCCTAAGGAAATACAGTGCTGTCATCAAAAGCCTCCCATCAAAAAAAAAAAAAAAAAAAAGCCCAGGCACAAGAGTTTCAGTGCAGAGTTCTACCAGACCTTCAAAGAAGAGCTAACTCCAATACTCTTCAAACTATCTCACAAAATAGAAAAAGAAGGAACACTACCAAACTCATTCTATGAGGCCATAGCCACTTTGATACCTAAGCCGCACAAAGACTGAACAAAGAAAGAAAACATTCAGACCAGTATCTCTTATGAACACTGACTTAAAATACTCAATAAAACTCTCACAAACCAAATCCAAGAACATATCACAATACTTTTTTAATATTATAGGCATATAATACATCAGAAATTATCATTGGGGGACAATTTCATTCTGTAAGCAATACCACCAATCAGTAAGATATTGTCATAATAATATCTATTCTAGGATTGACCAAGATATGAAACAATATAAATTTCTATCAGATGGCAGAGTTATAGTCTGTTCATGAGTATGGCTTAATTACCTGACAGCACTAGCATTAAAAATTTATTTATAATTGAACTATTTCTAAATCACTTTTGTCTTAGAAATGATGAAGCATTTGATGATATACAAAGTTGATGTTATTACCTAAATATCTTTTAATGGTATTATGATGAGATATTACATTTTTACTATACAATATTTATTTATTAGTTAGCACAAATTATATATATATATTAATATATAAAATTAAGAGCTAGTTTCTAGGAGAAAAGTAATATTCATCTGCAAGTGGGTTATCTTTTAGATTTTGTTCCTGGCTTAGGGATGTGTGTATGTGTCTATTTCTTTCAGCTCATGGACCCCATCTGGTGCAGATCAGCTCAGGCTCTGTACATCCCGAGTGTTCATATATGCATTTATCCTGTTAATTTAGAGGGTTTTGATTTTTGGTGTCTTACATCTCCTCTGGCTCTTATATTATTTCAGCCTACTTTTCTTCAGAGTCTCATGGTCCCTGAAGAGAGAAAGTTCATGGAAATATCTCCTTTCAGGCTGAGTGTTTCAAAGTCTCTCACACTGCATAATATCTGACTGTTGTTCTTTGTATTTCTTCCCATCTGCTTTAGGAGAATGTTTTTATTTTTGGTGATAGTTGATCAAGTTAGTGATTTATTAATATTGCCGAGTGCTGTTAAGAATTATTTTATTGTTTACATTTGTTGTTTAGACCAATAGTTTTTGGTTTTACTCTAAGTCCCTGGGGTATCTAGTCTCAGGTTCTTGGTTACACAAGCAGTGTGGTTATGGATTCCATCACGTGTAGTGAATCTTCAGTCAAAACAGATATTGGTTAGTTACTCTCACAAGATGTTTGCCTCCATTGCACTCTCAGGTCTTGCACAGGACACCATTGTAGATTAAAGGGACTGTGGCTGGTTGGTGTATACATTTCTCCCTTAGTAGCTTGCAGAATATTGTCTTGTACCAAAAGTTCTAACAAGCGGTTCAATTTCTCCTTGTTTAGTGAGTTGTGTAAGTGTTGTCTTCAGCAATGAAACCTTAGCATGTTTGTGGAAAGCAATCTATATTCTTGGCAACAGCCTGAATAGTTTCTGCGTTCCTATGGAAGGGTTTGGCCAAAAACCCAATTAGATGTAATCCAATCCTGGTACTGGAAACTTCATTTGGTAAGAGGAGATAGCCAGTCAGGGCTCTATCTGTTCCATTATTTGTTGGTTCCATTTATGTCATATATATATTAGGAAGTTCTACTGTATTAGATTTTCATACAAATAAGGGGCTCCCATGGCCCTTATTTTCATTTTTCCTCCTTCTTGCTACTTGGTCCTCTTGTTCCATCTCCCTCCCCCCACCCCAATCATCTCTCCATAACTATCTATTTTATTTACCTTTCATAGAAAGATCCAGCTGCCCTCTCCCCATGGCCCTTACTCTATACCCAAGCTCTGTGGTCCTACTAATTGTAGCTTGGTTATCATCAACTTAATAGCTAATATATGCTTAGAAGTGAATATGTACCATGTTTGTCTTTCAGGGTCTAGGATACATCACTCAGGTTGAGTTTTTTAATCTAATTCCATTCACTTACCTGTGTCATTATTGTAATGGCTCAGTAATATTCTATTGCATAACTGTGCCACATATTCTATTTTTCTGTTGAGGAACACCCAGGTTGTTTCATTTTCTGGCTATTTGAATAGCAATGAAGCTCACAGGCAAATGTCACTGTAGGTTGTCTCACTACACCAACAAACTACTCTTTAGCTTAGACTGCATACTGCCAGTAGATGGAAAAACAAAACAAAACAGAAATCGATATCTTTTTGAGGTTCCTTGTCTTATAATGTTGTGTCAGGGATTTATCTTTTTAAAATTTACTTTATTTTTATTACATTTACATATTTAATGTTTTTCTCTCTTTTGCCCTACCGGACCTGGTACTTTGTGTATATATTATGCCTTCCAGTTTAGTGTCTTTATGAGATTCCTGAATGAGGAGATTTCTGCATCTATATTTGTTTCTTATGCCTTTTTGTTTTGGCTTCTATTTCCCCCTTTTGGTTGTTTTTTTCTATTCCAGTGTGTTAGTTTTGGTTTTATCGGTTTTATTATTATTATTATTAAAAGCCTGTTCAATTTTTAAGGAGAGACAGAAATCAGTGGACCAAGAATGGAGAGAACTTAAGGAGGGTCTAGGAGGAGTAAAGAAACGGAAAACTTTATTAATGATATATGCTATGAGGAAAAAATACATTTTCCATAATAGAAACAAAAAACAAAACAAAACAAAACAAAACACAGAGCTAGTAGGTTAAACTCATGAAAATAAAAAGAAAAATATATTAGATAATGAAGGAAAACTCAAATGAACCAAACAGAATTGAAAGTGTTTTGATATTATCAAGATGAATCACAGAGAAACACTGTGTCCAACAGGTTTGTTAAATCCCCTCAACAGATATTTGGTTTGAAAACCTCCTTGCCCATTCACAAGCTTGGAAACTCCCTCTGTCCTCCTTCCCTCTTCTCTACCCTCAAGGAGAAAACTCTGGACATATCATCACCCCTAACCTCCACATTTCCAGCAGCCCACCCAAGAGTGCCCACCCAGAGAGTCCAATATTTGACTATATGTGGTCACAGTCCCAGCTCCTAACTAATATGCCATCACCGCTTGCCTAAGATCTATAAAAGCTTGCCTTAGTCTAGGGAGGCCACTTCCATGTCCTAGTTCCTTAGGACCTGTGAACCTGTCTGAGATCAGTGCCTAATAAACCTGCATTTATCTGCTTTTAATCTGCTCTGATCTGGCCTATATTTGCATCACTGAAAGAAAAAGAAAACCTATTAATTGGAAGTTAGTTTCCTCTAGTGAAAGCAGGTAAGACTTACATGGTCATGACCAAGTAGTGGCGGAATAACAAGCTATGTCTATCTCAGTTACAATGCTTGCTATACAGCTTGCTAATTAGCATTGATTAAAATAATAAAACCTCTTTGAATGTAGCATTTCTCATTCTTTTTATTAAAATTCCACGAATCTTCAAAAGGACCAAAACAAACATAAAAAATATAATTTCAAACTCTAAAAGAAAGCTTAATGGGGGGGGGGGGGAGATCCAAGATGACTGCCCCAGGAGGACACTGTGTCTGAGGATCAGGACAGTAGTGTCAGCACAGCGGCTAGGAGACTAAAGTCTGGGACCTAAAACACCAGCGTTTGCAATTGCCAGGTGAGCAGAAGTCCTACAGTGAGGAAATCAAGTAGAAATGTCCAAGGGACACCCAGATATTCCCAGGAAAAATTCTGGCGGGTGACTGGCTGCTTACAGCCTTGATCTGAATGCCAGCCATACTGGGCGTCTTCAGCTGCCATTCCGGACTGGGTCACAAAGTCTCCAGGCCAGACTAAGATCTCCCTTAGATACCTTGCACTGCATCAGGCAGGCCCACACTCCTCGGTGCCAACAGCCACTCCAGGCTGGGTCACACAGTACTCAGGACACACTGAGATTCACCCAGATACCTTTGGCTGCACTGGGTGGGCACACAACCCTTGGCGCCAACAGCCTCCACTCCAGGCTGGGTCACACAGTACCCAGGACAGACTGAGATTCATCCACATACCATGGGCTGCACCACACAGGCCCACAACCCTAGGCGCCCCCAGCTGCCACTCTGGACTGAGACATACAATATCAGGTCCAGACTGAGGTGCCCCCAAATAACATCTCAGACTGTGGTGCATATCCCCTGGCCAAGAAAGAGGTACCAAGGCTCCAGTCAAGAGGAGAGCCCTTAGCAGCAAGCCCAGGTCGGAGCATGGAGCCTCCAACCAGAGCAGCGCCATAGCTGACATCGCAAACTGGGATACTCAGCCTCTGGCAGAGAGTGAGGAGCCAAGCCTCCAGATCAGAGTGGAGACCAGCTTGTGGTGCTCACAGCTTCTAGCACAGAGCATGAAGCCGGGCACACAGAGCCCACAACAGAGTTCAACTGAGTCACAACACACACTATCAAACCACTGGAACTCCCTGATCTTCTTGAAGAATACCCCTGACACAAGAGATTGACAGTTCCAGTCTGAAGTTCAGCCTTAAAGCACAAACAGCTCCTTGATTATATATAAACAAATGCCTAGAAGTCGACATAAGAACTCACCCAACAATAATCAGGACAACATGGCCCCACCAGAAACACCCAAAAGCAATGGAAATTTTAATTCAGTGGAGACACAGGAAAATTCTGTTAAAGCTATGATTATGCAGATATTAGAGGAATGAAAAGAGGGACAAAAAGAGGAAATGAACAAGGCATTCAAAGAAATTCAGAAGAGTTTAACTGCCCACATACAGGAACAATTAAAGATATTCAGAGAGGAAACAACCAAAAAAATAGGAGACACAGTCAATCAGATGAAGGAAACGATACAAAGCATGAAAACAGAATTAGAATCTATAAAGAAAACACAAACGGAGAAGAACCTGGAACTGGAGAACTTAGAGAAGAGATCAGGAACCACAAAGGTAAGCATCAACAATAGAATACAAGAGATGGAAGAGAAATCTTGGGAGCTGAAGATATGCTGGCTGAAATGGATTCCTCACTCAAGGAAAAAAAATGAAACAAGAAAAGTCCCGAACACAAAACACCCAAGAAATCAAGAATGCCATGAAAAGACGAAACCTAATAATAATTGGAATCGATGAAAAAGAAGACTCCAGGCTCCAATGACCAGAAAATAATTTTAAGAAAATCATAGAAGAAAATTTTCCTAACTTAAAAGAAGAATTGTCCATAAACATACAAGAAGCCTACAGAACACCAAATAGACCAGACTAGAACAGAAATACCTCTCATGACATCATAGTCAAAACACTAAACCTACAAAACAAAGAAAAAATATTAAAGGCAGCAA
>JAQQSO010007254.1:0-10750 GCA_028658305.1 Pachyuromys duprasi | reverse complement strand
GAGGAGATTCAGCTGAGTATGGAGGGGGAAAATTATGCAGAAGATAGCTCCAGCTGTTCTCCACAGGAACCTATGAGAAGTCCAGAATAGAGAAGCACTGTGGAGCTTTGGAGATCTCTGTTGAGTCGCAGAGAGCGGGAACTAGAATACATTGTTTAATACGATGGTGGACATATTTGTTGGTAAGTACTGTGTCTCCTGTGGAGAGGAAGAACAGTGGAAATCAAAATTCACCTTTAGAATGCCTAGTTAATTACTTTTTGCATGTCTGGACTTCCAGAGACCTGGAAATTGGCACCAAACTGGGCCGTATCATACAGTGGTTTCAGAGGGAAGCACACCAGAGAAATTTGACTCTCTGTGTTGGTTAAAGTCCTCTATACCTGAAGCTAGTGAAGGGATTAGGAGATGGGAGGAAAGAGGTGTGATTTCTCAGTCTGTGGCCATTGCACAGAACACTAAGGTAAACCAAACCAGGTGACAGAGCATAAAGGGATGTACTCATGTGTTTGCTGCAACCGTTCTCAAAGCACCTGAGTGGATTGAGAGGTAGATTAAAAAAAAAGTAGCATAGGAGTTAGAATTTTTCCACTAATGATATTTAAAGATATTTTAATTGTTAGTTTAATAGAAATTTAAAGCATGCACTTATTCAGGTAATCTGGCGAGAAGAATTAATTTGTTTTAAAGCTGTAGTATTCTATTAATTAGTAAATTTTATCTGCTTTGTAGCCTCACTCCTAATGGGCCTTCTCTAGTTTAAATAAAAATAAAGTTGTAACAGCTTAGCATTGGGGAATATTATTTATCTTTTTATTAACACAAAAAGAAGTCATAAAACATTTTTAAAGGGGTAACTGCCATTTTTTGTTGTTGTTGAGTGCTTTGTTGTATAGCCTTGGGCTGGTCTTGAATTCTTGAACTTCTGGTTTCAGCTTCCAGTGTATTATGGAATGCACACTACCATACCTGGAACAACTGAACACTTTTATTCCTTCTAATTAGGACCACTATGTGAATGTACAAGTGCTTTCATGTCATGGGATCAGATTAGAACATTTAGAAGAACCTTAATTTTCTCATCTGTAACTCAAATTCTTGCTTTGTGACAGCAGTCACAGTGAGAGGGAGCCAGGGTAAGAATAACCTTGAAGAAATCCTACGCACTACACCCTTTGCTTAGCCCCTCTTCCTGTTTTTCTCTCAACTCTGCTCTCCTGGTTCCTGGGCCAGACAGCCTTGTCTTTCCACTCTGATCATCAGCGACACCACTTCATCACTTCATTCTTTCTTTCAATTTCTAAGGCTTCCCAACTCGCAAGGTTTTTGTTGTTGGCTGTTTGGAAACACAGCTTCGGGAGTTGGAGAGATGGCACAGAGATTAAGAGCACTGGCTGCTCTTCCAAAGGTCCAGAATTCAATTCCCAGCAACCACATGGTGGCTCACAACCATCTATAACAAGATCTGGTGTCCTCTTCTGGCCTGCAGGCGAACATGCCAGCAGAACACTGTATATATAATGATAAATAACTCTTTTTTGAAAAAAGAAAAAAGAAAAGAAACACAGGGTCAGCATCGATACGGTGACCAAGATGTGAAATTGGAAGTGTAGAAATAAGGTGAACTTGTTGTTTAGAATAGTTATTTGACCTTTAAAAAAAAATCCCTTAGTGCTGGGGATTTGGTCTGGAGATAGAGATCGTGTGTAGGAGGCCCTGGGCTCCATACCTAGTTCCATGTATCCTACGGGGAACATTTGGCCAACACCATCACAGTCAGCAAATAACTGGTTTGACCAGGTCCTAACTGTGGCACAGGAGCAGAATCTAAAGATTTCCCCATATTTGGCATGTGCCCCCAACTTTCTTTTTAGTTCCATCCTCTATAGTGCCTCCATTCCCTTGAGACCATGAGAATGGAGACGCATTCCCCCCTCCCGCCCCCACTGCAGGGAGATGATGGATCTTAGATGGTCTTCAGTATTACCAACAGATAACTCTGCTCTTCTAATACCTTTTTTGACATTATGCTTTCACTCCTCTTCTTGGAGCAATGCCTAAGGGGCAGTATTATTCCTAACCCCTGTGACCTAATTATTGACAATTTGTGACTACCCCCTGTCTTTTGTGAACACTTGCAAATTTCTTATTCCCTCTCACTCCAAAAAAAAAAAAAATTCTGTTTTTTAAAACAAAATGGAGGCAGATGCCAGAGGTCTCTAAGGTGGCAACAAGGGAGGAATCTGAATGGAAGGAAGGGAACCTTGAACACTCTGGACTGTTGACAGTAACCACAGAGGCAAGATCAGTAACTGAGTCAGCCCTGGTAGGTGTCACTACCAGAGTGCCTATAATTTGTGAGGTCATAAAACAGAGGATCCAAATTAAGAGGCATAGCAGGCAAAGAATTGTTTTTTAGAAGAAAGAAAAAAAAAAACCCAGTATATTCTTTGCTTCCAGAGATTACCACAAATAAGATAGCTTGAAGAAAGGCTTCAGACTCCTGCCTGCTACCTACCCTTTAACCCAACCTTAAGCTCCAAATTTACAGCCACCCAGAGAGTAAGTTGTGGGAGGTGACTGTGTAGCTGAGGGTATTTGTAGGGGTTGCAGGAGGCTGGTCTTACAACTGTCATTGTTAGGGCAAAGTCTGCCCGGGAGAGGAAGGAGTCTTAGCCCTTTCTCCCTGCTCTCATTAACACAATTCCAGCAAAAATCCTGCCCTTTCCATCTTCAATCTTAAGCAGATACAATGGCTAAGAGTGAATGTAAATGGGCAAAATAACAATAAAGCTGGCAGCGGCATCAAATGAATGTGATCGCCTACAGTAGAAATATTTACCCAATGTGTCCTGCCAGTTAGAGAGATTTTGGCATTAAACCTAGACATTACCTCATCCTCCTGGGCAGACAGCCGATTGCAATGCTAAGCAAGTCTGCAGACGGAGCACTGAATACCTGCCTGATGAGCTGAGCAGCCCAGACTCAGGGTGGAAGCAACTTCCTGAGCATTGTCTCTGTCAGTGTATGGCTGACTACATCTCATTCTCAAGCCCTTCCTTTCTCTTCCAGCCCTCCAGAGATGATTTTTATCCATTTTCAAGTTGGTTTGTGCTGTTTTGTTTTGTTTTAAACCTTGAAGGGCACACTGTTGAAAGGTCTGCTAGCTAAGTGGGTGGGTATTAGTACACTGCAACCTGAAATGTTAGAATTAAGAGGGAAGAAAAGTGCCTGTGTATGTATGCACACAGCGTTTCACACACAGACACTCAAACACACACACCTGTTTGTAAGCAGGTGAAGGAAAAGGGTTTCTTGGTTTTGTTGAATTCCTAATAAATAAAGAATTATCCTTTAAGGAAGCTGTGTTTCAGCAAATGAAATAATATTTAACATATCAAATATTCTCCACATTTCTTTTTCTTCTTAAAGATTTATTTATTATGTATACAGTGTTCTGCCTGCATGTGATCCCATTATAGATGGTCTTGAGCCACCATGTGGTTGCTAGGAATTAAACTCAGGGCCTCTGGGAGAGCAACCAGGTCTCTTAACCTCTGCGTCATCTCTCCAGCCCCCTGTTTTCCACACTTCTAACCCAAGAAAACATAACATGTAACTTGTTGGTGTGGTTGGCAAAACCTGAGCTCAAGGCCTTGTGCTATCAACAGTGTGGTCTCTCACTGAATTTACCCTTAGAATGCTTAAAATTCTTTTATGTGTTGGCCTCAAACCTTTTTGAAATTAGCACGCTCTGCAGTATAGAAGTTCTGGGTTAGTATGATTGACACAGCTAGGTTAGATGGTGAAGTCATTGGGAAATAGTTCAAGTATTCAGACATCCTTGAATTAAAGTAGCAAATATTAATGCTCTAAGTTTTCCAAATTGGTTGAGGAATACTGTTCCAGCTGGAATACCTTTTGTTTTCTTTAGCTATTGATGGTATGGTATGGTATGGTATGGTATGGTATGGTATGGTATGGTATGGTATGGTATGGTATGGTATAGTAAGGTATGGTAAATTATGATGCTGTTACTACTGAGAGACTTACAGTTATAAATTGGTGCCACATTAAAAAAAATTTGTCCTAGCATAAATAGGCTCAGTGTTGGCCTTGACTAATTATCCAGATCTTAAGTCTAGTCTATACATTTCACAATGATCGTTTTGAAAATTTTTGGTTTTACAGAATAATTTTTAAAAGTTCATATATGGTGGTGTTCACCCATAGGCCCAATACTTCAGAGAGAGGCAGGAAGATGTCTTGACTCCAGGAAGTGGTAGCCAGCTTGGGCAACACGGTGAACCCCATTTTGAAGAGAAGGATCTTATTTATACATCAGTCTTTAACAGTCCTTGATTTTTGGTGTGATTACTACCAAACTTTTGCATGTGGAATTCTTATGAGCTACCATGTCATTAATAATTTTTAGTGCTAGCATATGCTGAGCACATAGGTGTGTATTATTTGTTGGTACCAGATAGAGCCTGGCACAGGATCCAAGATTCAGTATTTTGGAGTCAAGACTCCTGTTTCTTTAGCTGTGGTGTAGCATCTCAGCTGGGAGAGGTCCTAATGGCATGTGTGGTTGGACATGGCAACTTGCAGATCTGTGAACTGTTTCATTAGACAGCTGACCACAGATTCACATTTTTTTCCCACAGAGACTTATGTTCTTCTGATGGTTGTTACAAGTCAGTAGATGTAATAATTACCTGTTGATAGGAAGAAGTTGGGGGTGGGGAGGATAACTGGAAAACGAAGGGCCACAGAGAGCCAACTTAGTCACCCAAGTCAGGATTATACAGTGTTAATATAAGCTTGAAATGCTGGTCTTGGTTATGGAATGCATTCTGTCTGTAGTTTGCTTATGGCCACTATCAAATCAAAGGTTTAAAATATGCATCCTTGAAAATGGAACTTAATGCCTCTTTTTGCACAGTACTGTGAGACCATAAATATGGCCCCTGGAGTTGGGAAATGTACCTGTTAAACATAGGTGTATCTTGTTATGTGGAAGATGGCCCTAAGTGCTGCTATAAATAGCATCATTGAAAAATGGGGTACTTTGTGCTTTGTGGTTATCTCTGTTCTCTATAGTCCTTGATAAGTCCTTGTCTACAGATTGTTGGCAATCTGCCATCATTTCCAATAGGAACATGTTCCCTGAAAGGTACAAGAACAAGTGGTGATGTATGTATGGTTCTCTTCTAAGTGAAAACATACTAAGTGTGAAATGCAATTTCAGAAAATCTTACTTTTTTGACTTTTCTTATCAGAATAGTGAAGGGATATAAAATGGAGTGATAAAAAAAGGATTGGAATGGGAATTCTTTGCCAGGAAAGAGACCCACGTGTTGACTTTAAGGAAGAGCAGTATCAAATGGAAAGTGGTCATGTGTGGGAAATGTGAGCATGGGTGTGTTAGGCAGATGCTGGAGGGAAATGGGCTGTAGTTCAGCTGGCAGAGAACTTACCTAGCATGCACGAAGCTCTGGGTTTGAGTCCCTAAAACTAGATAAAACTGAGCACGGTGCAGTGCAAAACCTGATACTCAGAAGGTATAAGCATGAAGGTTACAAGTTCAAGGTCATCCTTAATTACAGAGAGAGTTTGAGACAAGCTTTGGCTAGAGATGCCATCTCAAACAACAACAGCAACAAGATCAAGACCAGTAAAGTGTGTATGCACGCACGTGTGTGCGTGTGTGTGTGATGTGTGTGTGTGAGTCGGAGGTTGCCACTGAGTGTCATTCTTACTCTCCATTGTATTCACTGAAGCAGAAGCTCTCATTAGACTGGCCAGTCAGCTTGCCCCTGCCACTTCTGCCCAAGCTCTGGGATCATAGGCAGGCTGGTACCTCTGCATAGCTTTTACATAGGTGCTGGATGCATGAACTTCCATCTTTATGCTTGTACAGCAAGCTATTTACGCACCAAGCCATCTTACAAACCTTCCTGAAGTGAGCTCTGTTTTACTCCGGGAGAGTATCATAGGCTGTCAGGTAGGTAGACAACCTGAGGGGAAGGCTATAGCTTTAGAGATGAATGCTTTAAAATGAACACTTGAGACTAAAAAAGAGCTCATATCTCTAGAACATATGTTTTCTGTTTTATGGAAGACACAGGTATGGATTTTTGTTTGCTTGTTTTTGAGACAGGGTCTCATGATGTAGCCCTGGCTGTCCTAGAACTTGCTGTGCAGCTCACACTGGCCTCAAACTCACAGAGATATACTTGCCTCTGCCTCCCAAGTGCTGGGACTAAAGGCTACACGTGTGGATATTAACCTGCTGGGTTTGGGCCCATGCCCTATAACGCCAGTATTCTCACAAAGATGCCATTGCTGTTTGTGATAAATTCTGGCTTGGGGCTATTGTCAGAGGCTCTGTTCGTCTCACTAGGATGCTGGGCAGACAGTGAAGGCATAGGTGGAGAGTCTGATTTAGGTGCGGGAGAGCTGGCTGTGATATCCAACTCTGGGCATGGACTTGAACAGGCATCTAATGTCTCTCCAGGTTGACATGTACCCTGTAGCATAGTCCATGGCACATAGATAATTTCTGTTGAATAAACTGAATAAGTAAATGTAAATGGAAGATAGTCTCTTAATTCCCCCAGAGAGTAGGAACAACCTAAAGCTGAACTTCTAATCAATTCTACTTGGCAGCAGTTGAGAATTTTTGCGTTATTACCTATAGAGACAGAACAAAGTAAAAGAATGTGTACCACAATGCAGTATCACTGAATGTGTAGCATTTTCAGGGTTCTCTTCTCATGATAATACGGAGCCATGAACTATACCTATGATGTGAAACCAAATGAAGTGATTTTAATAATCAGTGAGAAAATTATAATTCCCCTGATTTTTCAACACTTTTTGTCTACACATTTTTTAAACATTTCTTTACTGAGAATTAAAAATGTATAGGGATTGACGAAGAGTGAAACCAATCTTTATTTACACTATTGTAATTGAAAGCATTAGAAACTAAAACCTTTCAAAATGCTTTGAGTAGTAGCTTGTTGATGAACTGCCAATGTATTTTGGGGGGGGGGGGTGGCATTATCCTACTATGTAGCCTTGGCTAAGCCTGGAGCTCTCTATGTAGACAAAGCCAGCCCGACAAAAGAGGAGGTCCTCCTGCCTCTACCTCCTGAGCGCTGGGATTAAAGGCATCTACTGCCATACCTGGTCAACTGTCAACATTTTATGCCTTGGACTTTCTTTTTTTTTTCCCCTGCATTTTAACATTTTTTTAATTAATTACTTTATTCATTTGTATCCCCCATAAACCTGCCTCCTCCCCTCTCAATCCCATCTTCCCTCCCCCTTCTCCACACATGCCCCTCCCCAAGTCCACTGATAGAGGTCTTCTTTTCCTTCCTTCTGATCCTAGTCTATTGGCTCTCATCAGGAGTGGCTGCATTGTCTTCCTCTGTGGCCTGGTAAGGCTGCTACCCCCTCAGAGTGAGGTGATCAAAGAGCAGGCCAATCAGTTCATGTCAGAGACGGTCCCTGTTCCCATTATTATGGACCCCACTTGGACACTGAACTGCCATGGGCTATATCTGTACAGGGGTTCTAGGTTTTCTCCATGCCTGGTACCTGGTTGGACCATCAGTCTCAGGAAAGACCCCTGTGCTCAGACCACTTGGTTCTGTTGCTCTCCTTGTGGAGTTCCTGTCCTCTCCCGATCTTACTATTTTTCACATCTTTCATAAGATTCCATGTACTCTGCCCAACAGTTGGCCATAAGTCTCAGCATCTGCTTTGATATTCTGCAGGGCAGAGCCTTTCAGGGGCCTTCTGTGACAGGCTCCTGGCTTGTTTCCTGTTTTCTTCTTCTGATGTCAATCTGCTTGCCTTGGACTTTCAATACTGTGAAATGTCTCTGAAAGTTTAACACACACACACACACACACACACACACACCAGTTTCCGTTCCTCTGGGTCATCTTTTGTCATCAGCACCATCCTCCTTTATGATTGGCTTCAGCTCACATTTCCTGAGCCTCGAGAGAGCACCAGGGCTGCTGCCCTGAAGGCAACTGTTTCTATAGCTCCATTTATGTCAAAGTGACTTGACGGACCATTTCCAGTGTTACAGCTTCTTTGTCACCATGCTACATTTCCACTTATGTTGGCCAGTTTCCTCTTTTGATTGCTCATCTTTATGATGTGTTAGGGACACAAGGAATGATATAGCTTTGCTGTTTGAAGGTGAATTCCAGTCATACAGAGTCCAATCGCCAAGAGACTTTGAAAGAAATGACCTGATGCTCATCTGTTACTTATACAGAAGTTTCTGGGCTGAAGGGCAGACTGCCAAGCACACATTTTAGTTACTCACAGTCCATATACTGTGATAACTGGAATTTGAACCATGTGGTTCAGGGGAGGCATCTGTTGCTTAAATCATTGTAACTGGGTTATAGTAGAATGCTTGCTTAGTGTGTGCAAAAGCCTGGGTCCCATCTTCAGCAATTTGAAAGAGAGCAGGAGGGTGGGTGGTAGAGGATTTGGAGGGAGCAAAGTGACACAAATATACTATAATCTCAGAAAATTTTTTAAAAATTAAAACAATAAGTGAAAACATGGTGGAAACTGAAATGTCTTCATAAAGCTTGACCTGGCCAACACAAGGATAATCCTACATGGCTAGAACTTCAGTGCAAAGGGTCAGATGTGCCCATGAACACTGGGATTTCTGGTTAAAACTCTACCCTAATGAGTCGAGAGACTTTCCACAACTCACTCGGCCCCTTCAGGCCTCAGTTCCTCTTCTGGGAGAGGCCAGATAACCCTAAGGTTTCTGACCACTTACCATATTTATATGATGTTTGGAGACACACACACAGAGAGAAGAACTAAAATACCTGAGCTCCTTTCTTGATGCAGCCTGACCCCCTCAGAATCGTGTGCAATGCCTCCTACACCCCAGTGCCACCATGCCAGAGAACGGGTGCTGAGATGCAAAATCCACACGACAAAAGGGATGTAGAGTCTGAAGAGATCACTGAACTGACATGACTTGAATGGGGAAGGAGAGGATACTTAAAACACAGACAAAGAATAGGTGATACTGAGCTGACCTTTCCCTTTGCTTTGAAGAAAAAGAAACTAAATTCAGGTTTTCCAGAGAAAAAATGGATACAAGGTGGTTAGGAAGGTGGAAATGAGCAAGGCCTTTGAGCTTGGCTTTGAGTTTCACTGGAAATGGTCAGGTCTGTGTGTGTCCTTGCCATCAGGATCCGAGCAGACTGTAGAAGGCAGAGGAGGAACAGAACAAGCTCAGAGGCCTCTTTCCCATCATGGCTTTAATATATATATATATATTTACACAGTATTCTGCCTGCGTATATGCCTGAACACCAGAAGAGGGCACCAGATCTCATTATAGATGGATATGAGCCACAATGTGGTTGCTGGGAATTGAACTCAGGACCTTTGGAAGAGCAGCAAGTGCTCTTAACCTCTGAGCCATCTCTGCAGGCCCCCATCATGCCTTTTAATCCAGCAAAATATGCTCACAAATTCTTACAGGTTAGTGTTTTGCTATAAAATGAAAATGTTCTTTGGGAGCTATGAGTAACATTTGTATATGTGTATATTTGGGGACAGGAAAGATGATGGTAGACTTTGACCCATGATGTGTATCTGCTGTAGCAACAGCTTTTCTCTCGACGATCCCTCTGAAGAATAAGCGTCATTAGGCTTAAAGAGAAAAGTGTAGTTGCCACGTCCCCCCTCAAATTAATTCCCCTAAAGCACACCATGTCCAGAAATGTCCCTAAGAATTCTGTCGTTTTAGTGTCATTGGTTCTAGCAAAATAAATAAATAAACAAATAAATAAATAATAAATAAAATTCCATGGACTACAGAGAACTTGTAAAATATCTGAGGTTGTACATACTGCAGTGGTTTGTGTATTTTAAGATGTTTGTGCATAGAAATTAAGCTTATAGCACTGAGCGCTTGTGTTGTGTAGTTTGTCTGGGTCTGGAGAAAGAATGGACTCGAAGTCAAACCAGTTTTATTTTTGGTAAACTTTCTTTCCTAGTTCTCTTGGTGGTTGTATCTTGCATTGGGCCTCCAGATGTGCACAGAAGGTTAACAAGGAAAGGTGATTATAGCTATGCCATTGAACATGACTAATCGGAACTTATTTCTTCATAGCTTTGTTTCTTTTAACTGTTAGCGCCTACCCCCAACAGACTCTACAATCCCTACACGGGGTAGTCTGTTGTGAGCATCTGGGGTGGGAAGGCCCGGGCACTCATGGTGCTGGGTCCTTTGTAAATGGATCTTATACTTCTAATAGCTTGTGCCGTCTGTTTTTCACACGCTAGATTGATACTTTTTTTTTTAAGTCTGTGTTATAGTCCTGTGTTACGTCAGTGTGATTAATTCTCCCTTGAACAGCCTTAGAACACTAAGCCTGCTGCATTTCATTTGAGAAAATTGGAGATTGTTTCTTTTTTTTTCTCACAGCATTTTGTCTTTCCTACTTCTAGTTAACTGGAACTGTACTCAGCACTGATTTACTTTGAGATTTTCCAGCTGTTTTGCAGTTGTGAAATAATTAGGTTTAAATATCGTCTTGGGTGTTACTAGCTGCATCCCCATTTGTTTTTAATGTTTTGGGGTGTCATGTTTACTTAAATAGATTTGGCAGTGTAAGTCACCACAAACACTAGTAAGTAATTTTGGCCTGCTTTATATTCTACCCTGAAAAAAAAAAAA